>CAWUDS030003960.1:0-92446 GCA_963859935.3 Lathyrus sativus
AGATGCAGAGGGTTCAGAAGCAGATGCAGTTGCCATAGGATGATCAATCTCCATGTCAGATGTAGGAGTATCTTCTATCATTACAATATCTTCAGCAGGAGCATCTTCCAGAAGAAGCATTGGGGTTGTGAGAATGCTCAGCAGAGTCTGTCTGACCATTTCAGCAAACTTTGCCTTTGCATCATCAGCACAAAGTGTTCTGAGATCAGATGTAGCAGAGTTGAACTTTGAGATGAATCTGTTCCAAGAAGCTTCAGATTCAGAAGGATCCATACTAGCCATGCACTCTTTCTCTACAAAAGCAATCCCCATACGCATTTCCTTCTTGAAATTCTTGAAGAGAGTAGAAACATCTGATTTGGGTTTAGGGTTCAGAAAGTCTTCTATGGTGACTTTTTGTGATGGTTCAGGAGGTGTTTGGTTTTGTTCAGGAGGTGGGTGATCAGATGATGGTTGTTTAGATGGTGGTTGTTCAGATGGTTGTGGTGTGGATGGTTGTGGTTCAGATGGTTGTGGTATGGTGAGTTGAGGAGTAGAGGTGTCACCATCAGATGGTGTTGATGTGATAACATCAGATGAGGGTGGTATAAAATCTGTGAAGTTAAATTTGAAGCGAAGAGGGTGTTCAGAAGCAGGTAGGTCAGATGGTAGTGGTTTATAAGGATCAGGAATTTGTAAGCTAGTTGGTGAGGGGACTTCAGATTCATCAGAATCAGATGATTCAATTGAATGACATGAAGTGGAAGAGAGGACATACATGGTTGCAATGGGTTGCACATCCAGAATGTCTTCAGATATTTGTGGGATAAAGGGTTTAGGATTTGGGATGGTTGGTTCTTCTGGTGGTTGAGTAGAAGAGAGTGGTTCAGATTGTTTTTGTGGTTTAGAAGATGGTTGTTGTTGTGGTTCAGATTGAGTTTGTTGAAGGCGTTGTTGTTCAGAAGATTTTTGTAGAGGGGGTTCAGATGGTTGTTGAACAGAAGATGGTTGAGAATGTGTATGAGGAGATGAAATGGGTTCAGATGAATGAGGTTCAGATGGTTGAGGAGGAGATGGTGGAGGTGAAGGTGAGGGTGAAGGGGCAGATGGTTTGGGATCAGATGTTAATACCTGTTGAATAGTTTCTCTTATTTCCTCCAAGCTAGCTTCTGGAGGATTTTCCTTCTGCTTCTTGTCCTTTTCTGGTTCGTCAGCAGCATCAGAGGCTTTCCTCTTAGGCTGTGTAACAGATCCTTCCTCAGCTTTCCTCTTCTTGCGCCTTTCTCTTAGAAGATTTGGCAATACTTCTCCTTCTTTCTAAACTATGTTAGCAGGCAGAGGGATACCATTCTTCAAACAATCAACAATGAATGTCAGAATGATGTTCCTAGGTTCATCAACACTGAACATAGGAAAATATGCTAAAGGAATTCTCCTTCTGCTGACTTCCTCAGAGTTAAACTTCTTGGGTTTGCCTGCAAGCTCTGAAATAACCTTCATCCGTTTCAGAGTGTTTCCATTGATGACAGATCCTACAATATAATACAGATCATCTGTCACTCCAGCATCAGTCAGATGCTTCACAAGACCATTCTCTGTTAGAATGTCTGATATCAGTCTTCCCATAGGGATCCAATTTCTGATCTTTCTAGCCTTAACCCTTACTTCTTCTCTTGTTTCCTTTATATGGTTCAGAAGATGACTGAACAAAAGATAAGGCAGATCCACCTTCTTGCCTTTACTCATACAGAACATGAAGTACATTTGTTTTGAGTTGACATAATCTGGTGAGTTAGAAGATTTTCTATGAAAGATAGAACTCATGAAAATCTTAGCCCAGATTCTGTAAACAGGCTTCAAATCTCTGACCTTGTTGGATGGTTCCCCAGAAACACAGACTTCTTGAGAAATGTCAGCCAAGTCCACACAAGCAGTAGCCATACTTGTGATTCCATCAGTTTCCTTATACTCAAGCAGTTGTCTGATTAACTTTTCAGTGATAATAATTTCCGTCCCAAGAACAGAAGAATGAGTGAACTTAGGGAAAACTTGAGCGTGTATCCAGAATTCCTTCACCAATATTGGATAAACAGGACCCATCATCCTGTAAAAATACTTTTCCAAGTTCTGAGTTTTGATGGTTGGGTAGAGATCAAAACCATTTTCTTTAATGGATTCATAATCCACAAAGTTCTCACACAGAACCTCAAGATCTTTGATTGGAGTGAGAAGAGTTCTCACAGGTGCCTTGTACACAACAGCAATTTGAGATGAGGCAGTATCATTTGGAGACGATGTAGCAGCAGTTAAGGTTTGCATCTGAGCAGATGTTGAAGATGGTGATGCCATTGATGTTCTTGAGATGCGTATGGGTTTACGAGAGGTTTTGGGTTTTGAAATGAGATGGAAACAATAGAGAAGACAGAAATGCATATGAGAAGTGTAACGAGTGTAAAGTGTGATTTGTGAAGTGTTGTGAGAATTTATAGAGCAATTTAGGGCATGCAAAAGTCACAAACAATCTCATGCGTACACATAAGCATTGAATGAAGTGAAACATAATCATATCAAGCAATTAATGCAAAGAATAAAATCATATCAAGAATTTAAGATTCTGACAGAAGGGGGGAAAATCAAGAGATTTTGGATTTTCAAAACAATACCTCAAACGTCAATTCAGTATGGTGCACTCTACCTTTTCAGATTCTGAGCTACACGTGTTTGCTTGCATGTGCCTCTGAAACTTCTTGAGAAATGAAACGTTAGGCAACATTCAGATCCTCTGAGCCTTGTTAGTTCAGATTTACACACAAATAGATAAACACAGAATTGAAAAGAAGAAATACTTCAGAGTTTAGACATTTATCATCTGAGAAAAAATTTCATCTGATGAATATTTTATTCTGGACAGAAGTCCATACTTATATTTTTCAGAATAAATTTAAATCTATCTTCAGCAAGGGGTTTTGTAAAGATATCAGCCCACTGATGATCTGTATCCACAAAGTTTAAATTGATAATTCCCTTCTGAACATAGTCTCTGATGAAATGATGTTTAATCTCTATATGCTTAGCTTTAAAGTGTAAAATGGGGTTTTTAGATAAGCATATAGCAGAAGTATTATCACAGAAGATAGAAATGTTACTCTCAAAAATCTGATAATCTTCCAATTGACTTTTCATCCAGAGCATCTGGGTGCTACAACTAGCAGCAGCAATATATTCTGCCTCTGTTGTTGAAAGTGCAATTGTGGGTTGCTTCTTGCTGAACCAGGAGATCAGATGACTTCCAAGAAATTGACAGCTTCCATAAGTACTTTTACGTTTTACTCTGTCTCCAGCATAGTCAACATCATATAATCCAACTAATTTATACTCATCAGATCTTCTGTAACACAGACCCACATTAGTAGTACCTTTCAGATGCCTTAGAATCCTCTTAACAGCTGTTAAGTGAGATTCTCTAGGATCTGATTGGAATCTATCACACAGACAAACACTGAATAAAATATCAGGTCTTGAAGCAGTCAAATATAAGAGAGATCCAATCATACCTCTGTAAAGTTTTTGATCAACTTTCTTACTTACCTCTTCCTTACAAAGTGTGCTTGTAGGATGCATTGGAGTCTTTGCCAATTTGCTTTCATTCAGATTGAACTTCTTCAGAAGCTCTTTGACATATTTAGTCTGGTGAATATATGTGCATTATGGAGTCTGATTTACTTGGATTCCCAGAAAGAATCTAAGTTCTCCGATCATGCTCATTTCAAATTCAGCCTTGCCACTGGAGCATAAGTTTCAGTGTAATCAATTCCTTCTTGTTGACTGTAACCTTGAGCTACTAACCTTGCTTTGTTCCTTACAACTTCTCCTTGCTCATTTAGTTTATTTCTGAATACCCACTTTGTTCCAATAATGTTGAAACCTTTTGGTCTTGGAACCAGATCCCACACATCATTTCTTGTAAATTGATTCAGCTCATCTTACATTGCAAGTATCCAATCATTATCACTCAGAGCCTCATCCACAGATGTTGGTTCAATAATAGACACCAACCCAAGAAGTGATGTTCCAGATGATTTGATAAACGACCTTGTTCTTATAGGGTCATCTTTCTTCCCAATAATCATTTCTTCTGGATGAGAAGCTTTGATTCTGGATAATCCTTTAACTGTTGGTTCTTCAGAAATATTCATGTTATTCATCTGAGCAGCCAATGGAGTTGCATTTGGCGTAGCTTCTTCTTGAGCTTTCTCTACCTCTGGTTTCTCAGATTCTGTGAGAATGACTTATCCATCTGCAGAGTTTTCAAGCTGCTTTGGCTTTTGATTGCCAAGATTATCATCAAATCTAACATGTATAGATTCCTCCACAATCTGTGTCTCAGTATTGTATACTCTGTAGCCTTTAGAGCGTTCAGAATATCCAAGCATGAAACACTTTTGTGCTTTAGAATCAAACTTGTTAAGATTCTCTTTAGTGTTCAGCATAAAACAAGTACATCCAAAAGGATGGAAATAAGAAATGTTTGGCTTTCTATTCCTCCACAATTCATAAGGAGTCTTTTCCAGAAGAGGTCTAATAGACACTTTGTTCTAAATGTAACATGTTGTGTTAATTGCTTCTGCCCAAAAATGTTTTGCCATGTTAGTCTCATTGATCATGGTTCTGGCCATCTCTTGCAATGTTCTATTTTTCCTCTCTACAACTCCATTCTATTGTGGAGTTCTAGGACAGGAGAAATCATGAGCAATGCCATTTTCATTAAAATATTTTTCAAAATGTTTGTTTTCAAATTCACCACCATGATCACTTCTGACTTTAACAATTTTGAAATCTTTTTCAGTTTGGACTTGTTTGCAGAAGTCAAAGAACATAGAATGTGACTCATCCTTATGTTTTAGGAATGTTACCCATGTCCATCTGCTGTAGTTATCAACAATGACTAATCCATACTTCTTGCCTCTGATGGATGCAGTTTTCACTGGTCCAAACAGATCAATGTGAAGTAACTCTAATGGTTTTGAGGTTGAAACAACATTTTTGGATTTGAAAGATGATTTTGAAAATTTTCCTTTCTGACATGCTTCACAAAGAGCATCTGAGTTGAACTTCAGATTAGGGAGTCCTCTGACCAGATTAAGCTTATTAATCTGAGATATACATCTCATATTAATATGACCCAATCTTCTGTGTCAGACCTATTGCTCCTCATTTACAGACATAAGGCATTTAACATTCTGAACCTTAATTTCTGAAAGACTAATTTTATAAATGTTGTTTTCCTTTTTACCATTAAAGAGGATTGAGCCATCCTTTTGACTAACAACTTTGCAACACTTTTGATTAAAGATTATGTCATAACCATTGTCACTTAATTGACTTATGGACAATAGATTATGAGTTAACATTAGTTATGGAAGGAAGTTTACCATTGCCTATGGTTCCAGAGCCAATTATCTTTCCCTTCTGATTCCCTCCAAACTTGACATCTCCTCCAGATCTAAGCTCCAGACTTTGGAACATAGACCTTTTTCCCATCATATGTCGTGAGCATCCAGAGTCCAGGTACCATGACTGGAGTCTTGACTTTGCTGCTAAGGATGTCTGCAACATAGATTATCTTATCCTTAGGTACCCAGATTTTCTTGGGTCCTTTTTGGTTAGTTGCCTTAAAGCTTTTTATGAACTTTTGTCTTTCAACATAAGACTTGTTCTGATTAGCTTTAGATTTATTAAACACAGGTTTGTTCTGATTAGAACTTGTGTATTTAATATCATTTAAGTGACCAAATGTAAACTGAGAGTATAAAGGAGGATACTTGATATCCAGTTTATCTATAGATTTTGGATTTGAATCTTCATAAGAGAAAGATTTATATCCAACACCTTTTCTATAGTTTCTGCTAATACCATAGATTATTGAAGCCATTTTTCTTCTATCTAGGCTTTTAGTTAGAAACTTCCTGAAGCTATAGTCATACTCTTGTAAAATATTTTTAGAGCATGGTTCAGACTTTGAATCAGAGTTTAGTTGAGCAGATTCTAAATTATTTTTCAATTGAAGATTTTCAGCTTTTAGCTCAGCTATTTCTGATTCAAACTTGTTACTCTCAAATTCAATATGCTTTAGAAGCGTTTTGTATTTGAGTTTAACTTTGCTATAGTTTTCAAGAATATCAGATAGACTTTCAACAAGTTCTTGTTTAGAAAGTTCAGCAAATACCTCCTCAAAATCAGATTTTGATTCTGATCCAGATGATTCAGCACTGTCTTCAATGTCAGCCATGAATGCTACATTTGCACATTCCTCTTCTAACTCTGATGACGAATCAGATGCATCTGAGTCATCCCAGGTAGCCATCAGAACTTTCTTTTTGTGATCTGACTTTCTTTTTGGGTTCTTCTTCTGAAGCTTTGAACATTCACTCTTGTAGTGCCCATGTTCTTTGCATTCATAGCAAACAACCTCTCTTTTTCCAGATTGTCTGTGTCCAGAGGATTCTCCAGATCTTTTGTATCCAGAGTGTTCTCCAGATCTTCTGTGTCTAGAAGATTCTTTGTGTTGATCTGATTTTCTAAAGTTCTTGAACTTCCTTTGCTTATTCTTCCTGAGTTTGTTGATTCTTCTGGACAACAAGGATAGTTCTTCTTCATCTTCAGAAGCAGACTCTTCAGAGCTTTCTTCTATTACCTGCAATGCTTTAGCAGATTTATTAGATTTTAAAGCAATTGACTTACCTTTCTTTAGAGGCTCATCTTCCTCTAGTTCAATCTCATTACTCCTCAGAGAATTGATTAGTTCCTCTAGCGTAATCTTGCTCAGATCCTTTGCCAGCTTCAGAGCAGTGACCATGGGTCTCCATCTGGTTGGCAAGCTTCTGATTATTTTCTTGACATGATCTGCTGTAGAGTAACCCTTGTCCAGAACCTTTAGGCCAGCAGTGAGAATCTGGAATCTGGAAAACATGGCTTCAATAGATTCAGATTCTTCCATCTTGAAAGCTTCATACTTCTGGATCAGCGCCAGAGCCTTGGTTTCTTTAACTTGAGAGTTC
Organism: Lathyrus sativus; assembly: GCA_963859935.3. Lineage (NCBI taxonomy): Eukaryota > Viridiplantae > Streptophyta > Magnoliopsida > Fabales > Fabaceae > Lathyrus > Lathyrus sativus. The sequence goes on from CAWUDS030003960.1 coordinate 7,038, forward strand.
CCTTCATGAGTCATCTTCAGGGATTCAAATATATCAAAGGAAGTTTCTTTGTTGGTTATTTTCTCATACTCAGTATGAGATATAGCATTTAGCAAGATAGTTCTAGCCTTGTGGTGATTTCTGAATTCCTTCTTTTGCGCCTCAGTCATTGATTTTCTGTCAACTTTCTTGCCATTTCCATCAGTGGGATGAACATATCCATCAATAACTAAGTCCCAAAGATCAGCATCAAATCCTAGAAAGAAACTTTCTAGTCTATCTTTCTAATAGTCAAATTTTTCTCCATCAAACATGGGAGGTTTTGTGTTGACTCTTTCTTCATATTTGTTGTTGTTGGGTGTTGAAGTTTCAGCAGCCATAATGTATATCAACCAAGAATATCAAGAGTTTTTCCCACTGGATCTTTTCTGGTCACGGTTAAGTGATAGCACAAATAGAACCGGAGCTCTGATGCCAACTGAAGGTGAGAAAAACACTTAGAAGGGGGGGGGGGGGGTTGAATAAGAGTTTTAAGAAATATTGCAATAAAAACAACTCAAGATTTTTATCCTGGTTCGTTGAACTCAACTACTCCAGTCCACCTTGTCAAAGATGATTTGCCTTTCTCAACAAGGACTTAATCCACTATTAATCAACTGATTACAATAGTAAGCACTAAGAACAATTGTCTTAGTCTTCTCAAGAACTATTGACCACACCTTGGTCTTCTTAAGGAACTTCTTACAAATTAATGTAAACTAACAAGTGTTTGATTGCTTATAATAAGCTGTATCACAACTGTGATATTTACACTTTAAGATTAAGTACAAATAAAACTATACAGTTTTACGAAAGAACAAATGAATAAGATCTTTGTGAGATTTTCACTATGACGAATCAAGCGTGTAAGAATATTTCTTTCTGAGTGAACTAGCAATGAGCAAGTGATGAGCAGGAAATTATCAGCTTCAAAATGTTGTAGAAGTTCTCCTTTTATAGCTTTTCCAATTGCTTTGAGTGATGTGCAGCTGAATATAATATTAGAATATAATACTTTTCATTACCAAAAAGTATGGGCAGAGATATGCTTTCTGCAGGAAAAGTATGGTTGTAGAAGCCTTGGGATTTGCACCACGTCACTTCTTTGGACAAAATAGTCGTTGGTTACTTTAGAAGTAGCAGCACATCCAATCAAGTTTACAACTTCTTCAACAAGCTTCCTTCAGGATGAAGTCTTCATAATCTGCACTTCAGATTTGTAGCGAGCTTAAAAAATGAAATACTTTAAGATGATCAGAGCTAAAATGATTGAGAAGTTCAGAGCCTTGATAGATGATCAGATCTTAATATATCAGAGTCTCAATCTTGATTAGAGTCTTCATTAGAGTATGCAGCAGTATGTGCTTTGAGCGTGAATATTAATGATAAGAGTCTGAATATCAAAGCCTCTGTTCTTGCAGTGAAAAGAACTTCAGAGTCTGATTAGATCAAAGCTTTCAACTCTTTGTACACTTCTTTCATTAACGCTTCAGATCATTCTGTAGCTTCTGCTTCAGATCCTTCTGGCAGTGCTTCAGAATCTTCTGATAGTCTTGCATCTGATGCTTCAGATCCTTGCATAGTTTCTTGTACTTATGTATTTTTATTCTTTAAGAGTCTTTACTTTAATACCTGAAACAATAATACTTGAACAAATTTTAGAGTGTATATTTTCTTAATACAAAATTCCATAAAAGTTATCATCAAAACATAGAGATATAAGAAACACCAATCTGTGTTCTAACAAATATGACTATGATGCCATTTATATGTTGATTTTCATACATTAATTATTATGAATCGTTTTACTCACCCTGCCTGTTTGAATGTTAACTCCTCGTGGGTAACGTGCAAATGACCAGGTTTAGCCGTGGACGCCGTTGAGGATATTTTTGAAGTTTTGGGTTGTTAGCCTTTTGGTTAACTTAGAGGTCTTGTATGTAACATCGGGTTGGGGTTTTTTGAGTTAAACTATGTTTTATTTGAGTTTATTTTGATTATCTTCCCGTATGAGAAAAAACCTTGATTTATGCCTTTTGAGTTCCGCTGCTTTGTGCAATTTGATGTATTTTGGAAAAACCCATTGTTTACAGAGTCTTAACCTATTTTGATTATTTGAGAAATGTACGCCCTTTTTGGTGGGTTTTATTGAATCTAATAATTTACTCTGATAATATGTGAATAAATGTGCCTTTTAATTGGTAGAAAAAGGTGTTACATTAGTGGTATCAGAGCTGATCGGTCCGTCCGACCAAGTTTTTATGTTGTTAGTCCCCTGTCAGTCAGTAGTGTAAGAACACTATTGGATGAGTTGTTTTCTTCTAACCATGTTAGTGGTTGCAGATGGTTGGAAAAAATGATCGTGCTATTGTTGATGCGCTAGAATCACTTGCCCAAGTGATGGCCCATAGTGGTGGACCTCTAGATGAGTTTCGTGCTTTGGGAAAGTTCCAGAGGAACAATCCGCCGACTTTTGTGGGCACTCATGATCCTGATGGTGTGCAGAAGTGGCTGAAAGTAATTGAGAAGATTTTCCGAGTTATAGCGTGCACTGATGCTCAGCAGGTGCAGTTTGGTACGCACATGCTAGCAGAGGATGCTGAGGACTGGTGGGATAATACTCGTTAGAGATTGGGAGATGCTGGCATTACAATAACTTGGGTTGTGTTTAAGGAAGAATTTTTGAGGAAGTATTTTCCTGAAGATGTTCGGGGCAAGAAAGAGGTGGAATTCCTTGAGCTGAAACAAGGTAATATGATTGTGGTTGAATATGCGGAAAAGTTTGAGTCTTTGGTAAAATTTTGTCCGCATTATAATCGTGCTGACGCAGAGATGTCGAAGTGTCTTAAGTTAGAGAATGGATTGAGACCAGAGATTAAGCAGGGAATTAGGTACCAGCAGATTCTTCGGTTTGCGGAACTGGTGGACAAGAGCAGAATTTATGATGAGGATAGCCGACCTCGATCTACTCACTACAAGCAGCTGAGTGAGAAGAAAGAGAAAGGTCAATATAGAGGGAAACCGTAGGTGACTTCTGGTGATAAAGGGAAGCAGAAGGCTTCAGATGGGAAAAAGTCAAGTGGGGGAGCGGCTACTGCTCTAGGTAAGTGTTATAAGTGTGACGAGCAAGGCCACCGTGCTGAGAATTGTAGAGTGTTGAGATGTCATCATTGTGGCTAGAGAGGTCATAGAGCTACGGACTGTAAAGACAAAGCTCCGACTTGCTTCAACTGTGGAGAGAAGGGTCATATAAGTACCCAGTGCCAGCAGCCAAAGAAGACTGCTACTGCTGGTCAGACAAGTGGCAGAGTGTTCACTTTGAGTGGGGCAGAAGGATCCAAGACAGATAACTTGATCAGAGGTACTTGTTTTATTAATTATGTTGAATTGATTGCTATGATTGATACTGGTGCTACTCATTCATTTATTTCGTTTAAATGTGCTAAGAGGTTGAATTTGAAATTATCTCCGATGATTGGGAGTATGGTTATCGATACCCCGACTAATGGTTCTATGACTACTGCATTAGTCTGTTTGAGCTTCCCTTTGACCATTTATGATAAGAATTTTGTGACGGACTTGGTCTGTCCACCCTTGCATCAAATTGATGTTATTTTTGGAATGAACTGATTGGAGTACAACTATGTTCATATTGATTGCTACAACAAGACTGTGAGGTTTCCAAAGTTTGGTGATGGTGGATAGCGGATGTATGTATCTGCCAAGCAAGTAGAAGAACTCTTGGAAGATGAGGCTCAGATGTTTACATTATTTGTATCACTTCAAGTTAATTATGAAGCAGTGAGCATGGAGCTACCAGTTCTTCGGGAATTTCCAGAAGTGTTTCCAAACGACGTGTGTGACTTACCTCCTGAGTGTGAGGTGGAGTTTACTATTGATGTGATATCAGACACTATTCCTGTGTCGATGGCTCCTTATCGGATGTATGCATCTGAGTTAGGGAAATTGAAGAAACAGTTGGAAGAGCTGCTTGAAAAGAAGTTTATTCGACCGAGTGTTTCTCCGTGGGGTGCTCCTGTTTTGTTGGTGAAGAGAAAGATGGTAGCATGAGGTTGTGTGTGGATTATCGACAATTGAATAAATTAACAATTAAGAATAAGTATCCACTTCCGAGGATTGATGATTTGATGGATCAATTGGTGGGTGCTTGTGTGTTTAGCAAGATAGATTTGGGGTCTGGTTATCATCAGATTCGCGTTAAGCCTCATGATATTCCAAAGACAACTTTTAGGACGAGAAGTTGATAATATCCGAAAGATGGACTAATGACTTTGGGAACCTTCTTAGAACCTTGTTCTGCAGGTACAATCAACCTTTAGACCACATCCTTTGGAAATGGGTATACCCTTTGGCTCCATGCTCGCTGCAAACCTAGGGTCTCCCTTGTTTGTTTATCCTTATGTCTCTATATGCTTACCTGTGTTTGTTGCATCCATATAGCATCATATTGCATTGGTTTCACGGAATCCCGAGTTTATTTATAAACATTATAGAACCAATAGGGATTACAAAAGAAAATATTTTGAAATATTCTTTTAAGAGTCCTAACTTGGATGACCTAAGGAAGTTAGAAGCTCCCATTGACCTAAAGAAAATATTTTGAAATATTCTTTTCTGTGTACACGACTCTGATTATTGAATAGCTAATTTTGTTGATTTTGTTGATGTTGTGGCTGATAAACCGGAGCGTTGAACACTAGCGATACCGCAGCAACCTGGTGTGATGGAGGATACCCTCTCTTGGATCGTCCCTGCTGCACAACACTTACCTCGTGTTCTCTCTTTTTCACAAAACCACTCCCGTACTTTTGAGCATTATTGGGAGCATTCCCTTCCTTAACTAATCTTCCTTCACGAACCCCCTCTTCTAAGTGCATTCCCATGTTTACCATTTCGGTGAAGTCACTGGGTGCACTTGCTACCATTTTCTCATAAAAGAAAGGACCCAGAGTCTTTAGAAAAATTTTGGTCATCTCCTTTTCTTCCAATGGTGGTATGACTTGAGTGGCTAACTCGCGCCAACGCTGGGCATATTCCTTGAAATTCTCTTTGTCTTTCTGAGCCATGGCCCTCCACTGATCACGGTCAGAAGCCATGTCCATATTATACTTGTACTGCTTGATGAAGGCTCCACCCAGATCATTGAAAGTTCGAATCTTCGCATTATCTAATCCCATATACCACCTGAGCGCAGCGCCTATTAGACTGTCTTGGAAATAATGAATGAGCAATTGATCATTGTCAGTTTTGGCAGACATTTTTCTGGCATACATGATAAGATGTCTCTAAGGGCAAGTATTCCCTTTGTACTTCTCGAAATCAGGGACCTTAAATTTCGGCGAAACCTTGACATTTGGGACTAAGCACAAGTCAGAGCGCTCTTCCCAAACAAATCCTTTCCATGAAGAGCTTTTAATTCTTTTTGAATCTCATAAAACTGGTCTTGTAATCCATCCATCCTTTCTTCAAAACCCACAGTTTCGCTGAGTGTCCTATGGAGAATTGGATCATCTAGAACATATAAAGTAGCATTCACACGCGGAGGTGTCGCAATCATCACAGCAGTAGTTGCAAGAATGGCTTGAACAGTGGTCCTGGCAGAGACCTCAGGAATAGGCGGGCGATAACTAGCCGGAGTAAAATAAGGAGGCATCCCCCACGGGAAACCTGACGGCATGTGTTGCACCCCAAAATTTGACCAACAATTATTTATCCATCTAGTGTTTGAAAGTTGATCTTCAGAGGAATTAGTTGGAACCAAGGTTGTGTGCTTCATAGCTTGAGAGTTGTGGGTGCTCCTCAGATGATTCTGAGACTTTGAGAATGAACTGGATGTTTGGAGAAAGCCTATGAGATGTCTTGATAGCCATCATGAAGCCCAGAGAGGTCATTATGCAAGGGTTCAGAAGATTCAACCATGAATGATAGAATTAGGGTTTTGACTGGGCCAACCCTAGATCAGCTGAAGATTTGGAGAAGGTTGAGACCTAATCCAAGGGCCATGAGATCATGGAATGATGTATAGAGATGTTATAAAGATGATTCCTAGGCCAACTCATCATGATTGAGGAGTTTGAGAAGTTTTGAGTTAGGGTTTCTGAGGATTGTCAGTGAAAAAACCCTAGTTTGATCCTTGTCTTCCAGGAAGTTTTAGCTCAAGATGTGATTGATATCTCATCTCCCCCACAACATGAATGTTGTAGAGATTGTTCTTAGATTTAATTTGAGTGGTGGAAGTCCTTGATAGGAGTTACAGAGCTCAAGTTATGGTTTTGACAAATTACAGGTCATCTGAGGTATGTGAATCTGGGTCCTTGAAAGTCACCCAACTTGCAGACAACTTTTGCCCTAGTAGGATGATTCCTATGATTTCTTGGTCAACATGAATGTTGAAGGGCATCTTCTTAGCTTTAATTTGAGTGGTAGAAGTCCTTGATAGGATTTGTGGAACTCAACTTATGGTTTGAACAAGACAGGGGTATTTTGGTCATTTGTCAGTTATAGGTCATTTTAGCCAATGCCTAAAACTCCTATTTCCAAGCCTCAAATGGAAAAACTCAAAACATGAAAGTTGTTCAAAATGTGATTTTAAGTCTAGAAAGAAGGTCACAAATTGTTGGAAAAGCTCATAGCATGAAGTTGCATGATTGGTTAAAAATGAATTAAAAATGGCATATAAGTTTGAAAAGTTGAATTTGAAAATTGGTTTGGAGGATCTAGGAATCCAAAATAGGTCATCCAATATATCATTTTGATTGGAAACATTATTTTGAGAACTTTGGTTCAAATAGATTTTTCATTTGAGGCCTAAAAAAGGGACTTTCTTTGCAAACCTATTACTTGCATTATAAGGCAATGTTGAGAAACCTTACACAAGCCAAATCAAGCCTTCCTACCTATCCAAACACATTGGAAATGGTTCATATGGTTGAAAGCAACTAGTTTAAGCTGACTGTAACAAGGAAACCGTGACTGGTGCATTACACTTCAAAGGAAAAATCAGAAAGTTGGATATGCTGTTTTGGGCTCTTAGAGTGGATCAAAAGCCCATAGATTTGTTCTATAAAGATAGTAGAGTGATCTCAGATGAAAAGGGTTGGTGATTTCATGCTGTGAGAGTGAAGCCATAACTGATTTTTGGAGGAAGAACTCAGAATCGGTTTCTGAATTGGAGAGAGTTTCAAGCCAAATTTCTGATTGGAGAGTGATCCTTGCTCATCACTGAAGGTGTTTGAATCAATTCAGAGTGGATTTTGCGCCTTGAAGACCTTCTGTTGATCACTTCTTCACAGGTATGTAACCTTTAAATTATGCTTTGATCTAGGCTGAATTAGGTAGAATCTTGCATGTGGTTAGGTTCTAGCATGAACAAGGATCGTTTCTGGATAGTTTCATGGTATTTGGTGATGATCAAGAGTGATGTGCAATTTCTGTTGAGAGTTAGTTATGAGGATTCTTGTTGTTTCAATCGTGTTTGGATAGTGGAAACCGATCAGTGATAGATGAGGATTAGATCCATGCTTTTAGTTTTGAGAATCATGATGATCAAGATTTGTGTAGTTTCTGAAAATCCTATGGTGTTTTGATTTAGAGGATGATTTAGGGTATTCTGAGGTTGGATTGAGGATCTCCATGAAAAACCGAGTTGAATTGATATAGTTTGGGGTTTGATTGGTGACTTGAGTTTGGGGGTCCATCGGAGAAGACGGTGGTTTCCGCCGTGAACCACCGCCTGTAACATTGAGGGCTGCCTGAGGCATTTGAGGAAGATGGATGAGAGCCATCAGATCATGGCTTGACCTTTGACCGAGAGTGAGATTGGAGGGCCACGATTGAATTGGAAACTCAGTCTACTGAGTTCAAAGCAAAACGCCGCGTTTCAATTAGTGAAGGGCGTTGGGCCTCGTCCAGATTTCCTATCCGCACCCCCTTTTTTGTTGGCCCAATTGAGATTCAACTGCGCGCCTGTTCTATTCACACCCCTCCCTCATTTTCTTCATTTTTTATTTTTTATATTGTTTTACTTTTTTTCATGAACTTTAAAAATTCATTAAAAATTGATAAATGATGAGTTTTTGGTCATTCTTTTTTCTATGATTAGATAATTTTGTGTAGAAAAATATAAAAATAAAAATGGAATTTTATTTTTAATATGGAATTAATGGTGATATTTTCTTTTAAATAGGGTATTTTATTTCTTTTAGTTTGTACCTTATCTTGCAAGAATTGTTTTAGGACCTTCCCTTAGGTTTTTTAATTCATTCTTTTTTGTGTGATTAGATATTGAACCCTAGTTTCATGTAGGACTTATCCCTTGATTTTAGAAATTAAATTTGATGTAGTTTGATAGTTGAACTTAGGATAGCCAAATTAGGGTTTTAAGTGGTATAGTTGAACTTAAACTCTTTGTTTTGGGGTTTTTTAGGACAAATTAGTATATAGGGAATATATGGGACTTAAGGGTAGTTAATTAGGATCCCCTAGAATTTATATTAGGAATTAATATAGTAATATACTATTTTTGCTTGATTTTTGAATTGGATGATTGTTTGTGTGGCCTTTAGGGCAAGTTTTGTTCAGTTTGCTTTAGTTTGAAGTTTCCCTTTGCTTGAGGAGCTTGGGCATCATTGGAAGATCATGTGAAGAGCTTGTGGATCATCATGGAAGCTTTGAAGACCTTGCAGAGGAGTTTAGCATAGCTTTTGTTGTTTTGTTTATAGGTTTATAGGTGCATAGGCAGAGCCCTAGATAGAATATTTTGTTCAATAAACAAGGAGTGTCTTGTCCACCTCCTTTCTTCTCTATGACATAGAGTCCCTTAAGGGTATTCACCTCTCTCCTTTGGAGGGATTAGTGACCTTGCCCTATAAGGTAGAACTCTGAGAGAGCCTCCCCTTTGATGTTAAGTCCTCAATGGCATCCTTTGGAAGTCAGTGAGCACTGTAACATCCCCACCTCATCTTGTTGACTGAATCTTGTTTGCTGGAGCATTTGAGCCATTGAAGATAGAAGCTGAAGCTTTGAAGAGGATGATTCCTTGAAGATTGTTGAAGTCTGAAGACTTTGTTGATGCCTGAAGATCCCTGGAGATAGTAAAGCCTGAAGGTGGAGCTGATCAAAGGAGCTGAAGCTCAAGGGAGAAGATGAGTTGATACTCATGTTGTAGGGTTGATACCTGGAAAGCAAGTGATCTCTGAAGTCTGAAGACTGGGTTGCTGTTGGAAGAGCTGAGGCTTTCTTCTGTTTTCTTTAAAGTATTGTGTGTTTTGTCTGATTTGTCTGTTGCATTAGACTAAGTCCATTTAGAATAAGTTCAGTCTAAGAGCATGAGTGCATCTGATTGTATTGTTATTGCTTGGCTTTGCTTGCGGGTATTCGGTAGAGCCCAACTCCCTTGCCCATGTGTTTATTTTGCTTGATAGCATGATTTCATTTCTTCTACCTGTGTGATTGCAGTTTACTGTTTCTTGCTTGATAGCATGTTGTTTATCTTTAGTATGATTACTGTTATTTCATGACTGGCTTGAGGTTGAGACGAGCTTGTGGAGGCTGAAGCCCCACACACATTTCCTCCCTCACTTGCATTGCATGCATTTTACCGTTAAAGCTGATGCTTTTGTCTGTTCTGGTGTATCATTGACATGATCCCTTAGGACTCTCATTTCCTTTGATAAGGATTTGATGATAGACTTTTAGGTTGAAACCTATGCATGACAACATCTAGGAGTTCCCTGTTCAAACCTCAACCATAGGATGAATCCATGGCATGATAACAGTAGGACTTGATAGTCTCCCTCCTAGTTGGGCCTGTTCTCTTCTCATCTCGAAACAGTTTAAGATACAGTAATCATGAATGATTTCTTTCGTACGTTACGAGCCTTAAGCTATCTGAGAAAGGATTGTGGGAGAGTTTCTTTTCCACAGTCTGGATGTTTAGTATGGTACCCTTTGGGTGACATGCGACGCATTCACTCTCAGGTCATAGTCTCTAGTACGGTTGAAATCGCAAACGCAATAAAAAACACTTCTTGTAGGAGATAACTCGTAGTTAGCCGAACTACGTTTGCTCTGATCTTTCATACCAGATGAAAGTACGTAGGCATAGGATGCGACATCCTAGCGAGCAACCTTCCCCACCTTCACCCGTAGTTAGGCGAACTACGTTGACTCTGATTTCTCGTTCCAGACGGGAATACGTAGGCATAAAGCGCGACGCTTTGCCGAGTCATTTTTCTTTTCTTTTTCAGCCAGCCTTGATAGGTAGATAGATTATAACCAACCCGTCCAAGTAAACAAACAAGCGAGGATCCCGTCGAGTACGACGGACGTGAGGGGTGCTAATACCTTCCCCTTGCGTAACCGACTCCCGAACCCAGACAATGGTTGCGATGACCTTGTCTTACCCTTTTTCGTCAGGTTTTTCCGATCGTTTCCTTTCCCGCTCTGAGGGATAAATAACGAAAGGTGGCGACTCTTCTGTCATGCCGGCACCTTATTTTCGCACAAGCGACAGCTGGCGACTCTGCTGGGGACCTTATAGTTTCCTAGGGATCCAACGTCCCGAAAGCGAGTCAGTTTTGGGATCCAACGTCCCTTAAGAGAGTCAATCCTATCGTTTGTGTGTTTGCTTGTTGGGTTGCGTTTATTTATCGCATTTTTTACTTCTCGCACTTTATTTCCCGCATTTTATATTCAGTAAAATATGATTATTTGTGCTGTTGTGGGATGGGAGTTCTGATTGAGTGAGAAGCCAGACCCAGGCTTGAGTGCACCATAGACTTAGAGTGGAAATTAGTGGGCGCGTGCTTGCTTTGCAGGCACTAGTGTCTCATGAAATCCACGCTCAGACGAGGTTCATCCGGTTGGCTTCACTTTCAACCCTTTGGGTTGAGACGGTTGCTGGTTTGGTGGATTGTCGACTCTGGGGACCGATCATTTGTGATTCAGCTAAGTGAGGCCTCTTTAGGACTTGATGATGCCACTCCTTCTGGGAATTGTATCATCAGTTTTGAAAGTCTGTGACGCTGATGAACACATAGGATGCCGTACCTTGAGTCAGTCTAGGTTCATACCTGTGAAGGGGACTGGGTTTGTTGCAGGAAACTTAGACCTTCAGACTACCTGGTTTTTCTTGACAGTAAATCAGTTATGTTGGGTTCTCAGTTACAGATATGCTTGTTCTTGACAGAGCGAGGGTTTGATCAGAGGATTTTATCATCAGGTGTTTGTCTGTTCTTGATAGAGCAGGCTTTGATCAGTGTATTATCGTCAGTGGTTTGTTCTGGACGGAGCAGATTTTGAGTGAGGTCTGAAGACCTCATCGGCAGATGTTATTTGTTCTTGATAGGGCAGATTTTGAGTGAGGTCTGAAGATCTCATCAGCAGCTGTGTGTTTGTTCTTGATAGGGCAGATTTTTGATTTGGGGTCTGAAGACTTCAACAGATATTCCTTGATATTGCACTCGGGATTCTTATTATCTGTCACTTACTCTTGTCAGAACAGAATTTTGGTCCTATCAGATGGTCATTCTCAGCAGATCAGATTAGTGGTCTTACACCGGGGTTTCCTTCTCATCAGTGACTGTTGATACCGAATCTCCACAGCAGCCACCTGGATATATTATTGCATACCTGCATCTTGCATTAGTTTGCGCATTCATCTGCATTCCATTAACGTGTGTCTGTGTTGCAGGTACCGTTTCCCCGATCCCGAAGTTCTCGTCTTCTGCTGTTATTATGGCTTCTCTCAGGAAGACTGTTGCGTATAGATTCCCAACCCCTGACGTGTCGAAGCTGACTGGTTTGATAGCCCTGGCAGGGGATTCTGTGAAGGATAGGTTCAGGAAGTCTTATGGCAGGTTGCTTAGTCTGGTTTGCAAACCTTCTACGTCCGAGTTGAATGGGTTACATGCTCTTCTGCAGTTTTATGACCCTCCCTTGAGGTGTTTCACTTTTCATGACTTTATTCTCGCGCCGACATTGGAAGAGTATGCTGATATGTTGGGTGTGCCTATCAAAAGGCAGATGCCTTTTGTCCACATGGATGCTGAACCTGATCTGGTTAGTTTGGCTTCCTCACTCCATTTGAGCGCTTCTGAGTTAGTGGTAACAAGTTGGAACAAGGTCCCAGGGTTCTCTCTGCAGTTTCTGATAGCTAAGGCTCAGCAGTGTGCTAAGGACAAATGTTGGGACACCTTCAGCGCCATCCTTGCTTTATGCATATATGGCATCATCCTATTTCCCAGCATGCCTGATTTCGTAGATTTTGATGCATTCCATATCTTTGCCTCAGGGAATCCAGTCCCTACTCTGATCGGAGACGTTTACCATTCAGTGCATTACAAGAATGAGAACCAGAGAGGGAAGAATGTTTCATGCTGCGTACCGTTGTTGTACAAGTGGTTTGATAGTCATTTGCCCAAGAGGGGTTCTTCTGTCTTGTCTACAGCCACGGTTGAGTGGCCTGAGCGTCTGATGAGCTTGTCGGCAGAAGACATTGTTTGGTTCGTTGACAGAAGCAGGTTAGGCACCGAGATGATCTTCAGTTGCAGTGGGTTTCCTAACGTACCTCTGATAGGTAGGAAGGGTTGCATCAACTACAACCCATCATTGCTAGTTCGTCAGTTTGCATATGCTTTGAGGAATCCACCGAAGGAAGAAGAGGTACGGGAATCTCTGTACCTCACGGGTATTCTAGAGGGGGAGTTGTTGTCCAAGCTTCAGTATGCGTGGAACAATATCAGCACGAGAGGAAAGTCTTCGTTGGGGAAGAGCGACAACCAAGCTTATCCTCCTTATTCAGATTGGATCAGAGCCAGAGCCAGCGCTATAGGGATGCCATTCCCTCATGTCAGACCAGAGAGTCCTCCACCAGTCGAAGAGCCTACCACTGTGTCTATTCATCAGCACAACCAGGTATTAGCCGAGCGTGACGAATTGAAGAGGGCAAATGCAGAATTAGAGAAGGAGTTAGCTCAGCTTCGAAGTGAGAGGAACGAAGCCGTGCATGCTCTCAAAAAGCAAGCAGAGTCGGTGAGCCAGCTGAGTGCAGACTTGGCAAAGCAGATTGCTGATCGGGAACGCTTAGGTCGAGACTTCAGAGCTGCTAATGATGTGTTGGCTACGAAGAAGACGCACCTGGAGGAAGCATACCGGAGAATATCCAAGTTCGACCAGCATTGGAAGACTTCCATGGCCACCAGGAAGGAGCGAGAAGACAAGCTGATACTGCAGATTTATAAGCTAGAGACTGAAGTGAAGGACAGTGAACGGAGGTTTGACGAAGAGACCGCCCGCAGGTACTCCGCTGAAGCCCGTCTCAACAAAGCTATTGCTAGCCTGAGGGAGCATAAGCTGATGTTTGAGTCTAAGAAGCGGAAGCTGGAAGATTGCTTTGGCGAAGGCGCTTGGGAGAGTTCAGTTCAGGGGCTTCAGCATACTGTCAGGCAGAGGGAACTACTCGTCGAGGGGTTGCTCACTTCGCCAGATCATTCAGAGACAAAGGAGTTATTAGCAGAGTATCGCGCCCGTGGCCGTGCTTGACTAGTCTTATCCCTGTTGTTTTTGATCTTTGATGTATGCTGACCATCACCAGACTTGTTGGCTGAGGTCACGCTGTTGATTTGTACTCGATGATACTGTGTACAGCCTTGACAGGCCTTTCCATGTATATATGAGATTGATGTTTCCATGATTGGGCTCGGATTTCTTCTTCCTCTTGTTATTATCAGCACCGTCACTAAGGCACTAGGATCGGGGAAAAATCTCCCACGCACACAGACACACGCATGCATCTGCATGAAGCATATTTGCATAGTGTATATCTTGTTGTTTTTCCTAACCTTTATTGTTGACCAGGTTTTTCAGGTTCCGCGCTGCTTCCGATCTCCAGGATTGATCAAAGACTCATCCACCGCTACTCAACTCGCGCCAATCAGACAAGAATCATGGACCAGGTACAGTCAGATGTTCAAGAGCTCCGTGAGCGAATGGATCGTTTTATGGAGCTGATGCAGGTAGTCGCGAATGGCCAAGATCAGCTTCGTACTCTGGTTCAACCTCTGATCTCCAGGGTTGACAGTAATGGCATACTTCATGGAGGGGCCGTGCCTACTCCTCCTCAAGGGGATACTCCACAGAACGTTGTTCCTGCTGCCGGGGGCAACGGCAGTGCTAACGGCAATCTGATGACTAATCTCGGACTCAACGCGGCTGGCGCCGTCAATGGTAGTTTGGGAGCCAATGTTAACATGGGGCCGGTCAACGGCAATGCTGGTGCAGGAAATCTGGTGGTGCCTCAACCGTGGTTGGAGGACCATCAGGATGATATATTCTCTCAGAGAGGTATAGAGGCAGAGTTGAATGCCGAGGCTCGACTCAGGTTCAAGGCGCTGGAAGACAAGATGAGGAGCATAGAAAATCAGAACACATTGGGCGTTGACATGTCCAACCTCGGGTTGATTGCTGACTTTAAAGTACCCCACAAGTTCAAGGTGCCTACCTTTGAGAAGTATAAGGGTACTACTTGCCCCCGGGTCCACCTTCGATCTTATTATAGAAAGATGTCTGCTTATTCTGACGATGAGAAGTTGCTGATGCACTTCTTTCAGGATAGTCTTTCTGGTCCATCACTCGAATGGTATATGGGCTTGGAGCCCGCTGCTGTGCGCACCTGGAAAGAGCTTGCAGAAGCGTTTGTTCTCCACTATCAATATAATAGCGACTTGGCTCCCAACCGAGTTCAGCTTCAGAATCTCTCACAGCGGAACAATGAAAGCTTCAAAGAATACGCCCAGCGGTGGCGTGAATTGGCTGCCCGGGTTCAACCACCGATGGTTGAGCGTGAGTTGGTACAAATGTTCGTGGCTACCCTTCCTGGAATCTATTATGAAAAGCTGGTCAGTGGCATGTCGGGAACGTTCTCGGCTCTTATCACTTTGGGTGAGCATGTTGAGAACGGTATAAAGATCGGAAAAATTCAGGGCGAATCATCCTCAGCTGGAGGAGGTAGCAAGAAACCCTATACTGGCAAGCGTCGAGAGGGGGATGCCAGTGCTGTCACTAATGCTAGGAGAAAGGGCAAGGGCCCTCAGCCTCAGATTGCTAGCATAAACATCCCAGCTGCTCCGCCGCAGCCGCAGCCGCAGCAACCTCAGCAGCAGAATAATCAGGGGTATAAAAGATATCAGAATCGGGCTCCTATGGCAAGCCGTCAGTTTGATACTCCACCTATGTCATATGCGCAGCTTCTGCAAACTTTGCTGCAGCTTCAGCTAGTACAAAAGAGGACGTTGGCTCCCTTAACAGGGGCGCCACCACCGGGGTATGATGCCAGTGCTACTTGTGAGTTCCATACTGGGGCACCTGGCCATACGATTGAGAATTGTAAAGCTTTTAAGCACAAAGTCCAGGACTTGGTGGACGCCAAGGTTATCAACTTTTCTGACAACGTGCCCAACGTCACCAAGAATCCAATGCCTCATCATAAGGGGGGCGGGGTGAATGCTGTCATCACCGAGGGGAGTACGGACTTGCTGACTGATGTCAAAGATTTGAAGACGCCGTTGAGTTTTGTCAAGGCTAAGTTGCTGAAGAAGGGCTTCTTTCCTGGATGTGGAGAATTATGTATGGCTTGTGCTACGCTTCCTGATGGGTGTGAGCAGCTGATCGAAGGTATCCAAAGTCTGATGTCCGAGGGTATTTTACAGTTCAGCCGGAGCGTTGAGAGCACATCAGGGGAAGTTGTGCTGAAGCAGGCAGACGAAGTTGCTACCATTACCATTCCTCGCCACCCTATTACTATTTCTACGCCTCGTCCGCCTACTATTACCATCACCAGGGCCGGACCAATCCCATTCGAGAGCACCAATGCCGTTCCATGGCATTATGGCGCCGAAGTTTATTGTAATGGTCAGAAGATAGAGCTTGAGCCGTTCGGGTCCACTATGCAGAATCTTACTGAGGTCAGTGGTATCACTCGGAGTGGTAGAGTGTTCGCACCAGCAGAGGTTGCAGCAGAGAAGGTGGTCCGGGCTGACGCTGTGGATAAGGGTAAAGGTAAAGCTGTCGAAGAGGTCCCCGCAGGGGCAGAGAAGGACTTGCTGGTTAAAGATGCTGAAGAGTTCATGCGACTAATCAAGAAGAGTGACTACAAGATTGTAGATCATCTTCATCAGACTCCGTCAAAGATCTCGATTCTTAACTTGTTGTTGTGCTCTGAGGCGCACCGCACCGCATTGCTGAAGGTATTGAATGCTGCATACGTGCCGCAGGAGATATCAGTGAATCAACTCGAGGAAGTAGTAGCCCATGTCAATGCTGGTAATGGGCTGGGATTTACAGATCTGGAGCTGACTCCTAAGGGAAGAGATCACAACAGCGCCTTGCACGTCTCAATAGAGTGCAGAGGCACGATTATGTCACATGTCCTGGTGGATACGGGTTCCTCGCTTAACGTGCTTCCGAAGAAGGCACTGATGAAGTTGGATACCCGTGGACTGCTGTGCACGCCCAGTGATCTGGTCGTGAAAGCCTTTGACGGAACCAAGCACCACGTCTTCGGAGAATTGACCCTGCCCATTCAAGTTGGTCCAGAGACGTTCAATGCGGTTTTCTATATCATGGATATCATGCCCGCCTATAGTTGCCTCTTAGGTCGGCCATGGATCCATTCTGCTGGTGCTGTGACGTCCACGCTGCATCAGAAGCTTAAATATGCTGTTGGGGGCAGCATAGTGACAGTCTGTGGAGAGGAGGACATCATGGTAAGCCACCTGTCGTCCTTTAAATACGTTGAAATGGATGATGAGATCCATGAGACTCTTTGCCAGGCTTTTGAAACCGTCAGAGTGAAGGAGGTGGCTCCCGTTGTCGCGGAGAAGCAAGAGTTGAACCTCTCCTCGTTTAAGGAAGCTAGAGCCGTTGTCGAAGCTGGTTCCACCCCAGGCTGGGGGCATGTTTTGGATATACCAATCAAGCAGGATAAGTTTGGATTGGGATATTCTCCGCAAGCTGAAGCTTCATCTTCTTCTGGTAGCTCGTCTCGTGGGAAAGGGCCGATCTTATTCACCAAGGGGGGAGTAATTTTCGAGAGTATCAACGCTGCGTCGGAGGACAGCGGAGACAGTGATTGCGATCTCGACGCCTGGATTCAACCGAGCAAGCCGGGCGAGCACCTCCACAACTGGACCATCAAGGAGATTATCAAGCTGACAAGTGAAGAGTAATGATTTGCTTTTTACAATCTTTGTACAGCCCTATGTCTTGCCCGGGGCATAGTGGTTTTACTGTCAGGGCCTTGTTGGATTATGTGTATGCATTTTGTTAATAAATAAAAGGCGTTTTCTTCGTAATCAAATATTGTGTTCTCTGTTATTCCTATTTTATGTTTATTTCGAAAGAACAGCAAAATGGCAACGAGGTTCGTGCTAACCTGCATATTCCTGCTTTAAACTTAACCCTTGTTATTGCAGGATCCACGTAACAGATGACATCGACTCTGGACCCTCTACGGCTCACTACGACTTTGATTGCCCGATCTATCAAGCCGAGGATGAGATTGATGAAGACGAAGACCTTCCGGAAGAATTGGCCCGCTTGTTGAGACAAGAGGAGAAGGTTATTCTGCCTCACGAGGAGGATATTGAGATTGTAAATCTGGGTTCTGAGGAGCTCGTCAGAAATGTCAGAGTTGGGGCTGCGCTGCAGAATGATGTCAAGCATAGGCTGGTCGAGATGCTTCGAGAGTATAGTGACGTCTTTGCTTGGTCATATGAGGATATGCCTGGACTCGACACTGATATCGTGGTTCATCGCTTGCCGTTGCGAGAAGATTGCCCTCCAGTCAAGCAAAAGCTCAGGAGGACGAGACCAGACATGGCTGTAAAAATCAAAGAAGAAGTCCAGAAGCAGTTGGACGCAGGATTTCTAGCCGTTACCACTTACCCTCCGTGGGTCGCCAACATAGTGCCTGTACCGAAGAAGGACGGTAAGGTACGCATGTGCGTCGATTATCGGGATTTGAACAGGGCGAGCCCTAAGGATGACTTCCCGTTGCCTCATATCGATGTGTTGGTCGACAATACAGCCCAGTTTTCCGTGTTTTCGTTCATGGATGGCTTCTCCAGTTACAATCAGATTAAGATGGCACCGGAGGACATGGAGAAAACGACGTTCATTACCCCCTGGGGTACATTTTGCTATAAGGTAATGCCCTTCGGTCTGAAGAACGCAGGGGCCACTTACCAGCGAGCAATGGTAACTTTGTTTCATGATATGATTCATCATGAGATCGAGGTCTATGTTGATGACATGATTGCAAAGTCCCAAACGGAGGAAGAGCATCTGGTCAACTTATTGAAGCTTTTTGAGAGGCTTAGGAAATTCAGGCTGAGGTTGAATCCTAACAAGTGCACTTTCGGAGTGTGGTCCGGAAAGTTATTGGGTTTATCGTCAGTGAACGAGGTATTGAAGTCGATCCTGCAAAAATAAAAGCTATCCAAGAGATGCCAGCGCCGAAAACAGAAAAAGAAGTTCGTGGTTTCCTGGGCCGAATAAACTACATTGCAAGGTTTATCTCTCAGCTCACGGCCACGTGTGAACCGATGTTCAAGCTTTTAAAGAAAGATCAGGCGATTACTTGGAATGAGGATTGCCAGAAGGCATTCGACAAAATAAAGCAGTATCTTCAAGAACCTCCAATCTTGATACCCCCAGTGGCTGGACGGCCATTAATCATGTACCTGACGGTTCTGGAGAATAGTATGGGGTGTGTTCTCGGTCAGCACGACGAGACGGGCAGAAAAGAGCATGCCATTTATTATTTGAGTAAAAAGTTCACTGAGTGTGAATCTCGATACTCGATGCTGGAGAAGACGTGTTGTGCATTAGCTTGGGCTGCCAAACGTCTACGACAGTATATGCTCAACCACACCACTATGCTGATTTCGAAGATGGATCCGATCAAGTACGTCTTCGAGAAGCAGGCTCTTTCGGGCAGGATTGCCAGATGGCAGATGGTGTTAACAGAATATGATATTCAGTACGTCTCTCAGAAAGCCATTAAGGGGAGCGTATTGTCTGATTACCTTGCTGAACAGCCAATCGAAGACTACCAGCCGATGAAGTTCGAATTCCCTGACGAGGACATTATGTTTCTCAAAGCGAAGGATTGCGATGAGCCGTTGCCCGATGAGGGGCCAGATAGGAAGTCTCAGTGGAAGTTGATATTCGACGGAGCGGTTAATTCCTATGGAAGTGGCATTGGGGCTATCATCACGACTCCTCACGGATCCCACATCCCTTTTACTGCGAGACTGACGTTTCCAGTTACCAACAACGAAGCAGAGTATGAAGCATGTATTATGGGTCTAGAAGAGGCAATTGATTTGAGAATCAAGAATCTAGACATATATGGTGACTCAGCGCTTGTAATCAATCAGATTAAAGGGGAGTGGGAAACTCGTCAAGCGAATTTAGTGCCGTACATGAATTATGCCAGGAGGCTGCTTCCTTTCTTCGACCGGGTGGAACTTCATCATGTACCCAGGGCTGAAAATCAAATGGCTGATGCCCTAGCTACGTTGGCTTCAATGTATAAAGTCAATTATTGGAATGAGGCTCCAAGAATTGTACTTTCGCGTCTTGATAGACCGGCATTTGTCTTTGCAATCGAGGATGCCACTGACGGCAAGCCATGGTTCCACGACATCCAAACCTTCCTTATGACTAAGGAATATCCTGCGGGAGCGTCAACCCAGGATAAGAAGACTCTGAGGAGGCTGTCTGGAAATTTTTATCTCAATCCTGATGGGGTGCTGTATAAGAGAAACCACGATCTCGTGCTGCTCAGATGTGTGGATGAAAAAGAGGCAGGTATGCTCATGGAGGAAGTCCATGAGGGCACATTTGGTACGCACGCCGGCGGGCACGCCATGACGAGAAAGATCCTGAGAGCAGGGTATTACTGGCTGACTATGGAGTCGGATTGCTTCAGATTCGCGAAGAAATGTCACAAATGCCAGATTTATGCTGATAAAGTTCATGTGCCGCCGTGCCCATTGAATGTCATGTCCTCCCCTTGGCCGTTCTCCATGTGGGGCATTGACATGATAGGCAAGATCGAGCCCACCACATCCAATGGTCATCGTTTCATTCTGGTAGCTATCGACTACTTCACCAAGTGGGTGGAGGCAGCCTCGTACGCTAATGTGACCAAGCAGGTGGTAGCTAAATTCATAAAGAGGGACATCATCTGTCGCTATGGAATTCCCGAGCGGATCATTACTGATAATGGTTCGAATTTGAATAACAAGATGATGAAAGAGCTGTGCCAGAGCTTCAAGATTGAACACCACAATTCATCTCCTTACCGACCGAAGATGAATGGCGCTGTTGAAGCGGCCAACAAGAACATCAAGAGGATTGTTCAGAAGATGGTTGTGACGTATAAAGATTGGCACGAGATGCTGCCGTTTGCCTTGCACGGTTATCGTACGACGGTGCGTACGTCGACCGGGGCAACTCCTTTCTCCTTGGTGTATGGTATGGAAGCTGTCCTACCGTTAGAAGTGGAGATTCCCTCTTTGCGAGTTTTGGTTGATGTAAAACTTGATGAGGCAGAATGGATTACGAACCGCTTGAACCAGCTCAGCCTGATGGACGAGAAGAGGTTAGCATCGATTGCATTTGGTCGTCTATACCAAAGCCGAATGAAGAAAGCTTACGATAAGAAGGTGCGTCCTAGAAGCTTTCAGACGGGTGATCTCGTCCTGAAGAAGATTCTTCCGCCACACTCCGATCACCGGGGCAAGTGGACTCCGAATTACGAAGGGCCGTATGTCGTCAGCAAGGTCTTCTCAGGAGGAGCTTTGTTGTTATCCACGATGGATGGTGAAGATTTTGCATCCCCGGTGAACGCGGACGCGGTTAAAAAATACTTTGCTTGAAAGAGACCCGCTGGACAAAAAAGAAAGAGTCCAGGCAAAAAAGGGGCATCCCGGCTGTTGCACCCCAAAATTTGCCCTCACAATACAAGACTTTGTGTTCTAAGAAGGTTCACAAGGTTCACAAGTTCTCCAACAACTTGCATAACCTTTCATGAAGTTCATAAAGTCTACAAGCTACTTTATGAAGGGTCACAAGACCTTTCATGAGGTTCATGAAGTCCATAGGTTGCTTCTTGAGGGTTACAAGGTGCAATAATATTTAGTGTGGATCATTACAGTCAAAACACTTCAGAGTACGAACATTGGATTACAGAGATCCTAGGATTATTCTACTGTTCGTTCCCTCAAGGCGTCTCAAGGGTTTTAGTGTCTTCCCTGGAGATTGTGTCCTTATCATCAAGGTTTCGTAAGAAACTAGTGTGTATACCAAGCTACGCCATCACCTAATTTCGTAAGGTTGGGTCATCATTTGCGAGAAGGAACTCGGACCTATTTAGTATTCGATACAACGATCGTGAATGAGAGAAACCAGGTTTATTTCAATGAGTGAGGGAGATTTTAAGAAAGGGAGTTTGGGATCAAATTTGCAGATTATATTACAAGATCCATTTTTATATATATACTGATTTATAGTACAAGCTAAGTAAGCTCATCATAAGATACGCGGTTGAATTTCAATTTATGAAGGAGCCACAAGAATGAATTCAAGTTATGTTATTCACCATAAATACTCCATACAGATTCCCGTTTTTTAATCATAATGTACAACCGTATTGAACACCAAAGTAATTCCTAATTTCGACGAACAATGGATTACAAGAACATTCTGTACTTTATTGACATATGTGCACTTCAATAATTACACAACAAATCCTAAATTTATACAAGCTTCCCACATAGAAATCCCCTGGTATTTAACACACATAAAAGCAGAGTCCACGTGTGATCAAGTTGAGCTTTATGAAGAGATAAGTCATACGTCTTCAATACCGAACCTCGCACTCCGCCTGTGTAACTGCGTTCGCACCTACGTAGTCAGATTTGAAATTGAATCAGATACAAAGTTTCCAAAGGAGGGAAACAGGTTACTACTTTGTTCGGCGAATCGCCACGAAGTCTTTCTAAGCCACCTGCATAATACCGAGCTCAAGTTTGTACGACATTGGTGTCGACGTCGTTGCTAAGCCGCACGCTTTGCATGTGTGTAGAACCTGCAAACCGAAATGCAAACATGATAAGTAAATCAAGAAGAGAATGAAATCCATCACAGGATGATGAGAACTTATCATTAGACAACAAGATCTCTTTGAGGCATAAGAACCGGAAACTGTCCATCTTTGATTCCTGCGAGAAGGTCGTTAGCCTTGATACGATTATGGCTTTGGATGTTCCTGCAGAAAGTCTGTAGTTAAAGTCAAGATTTAATGTGGCTAAGGTTCAAACCACATGATAACTTTTATGGCGTTGTATCGAACTTAAAGATAAACCAAGAAAGGAGCATAGTTAAACCCACAGCAGTTTTGAGGAAAAGTCAGCATCAACAAGCTCTCCTGTAGTGTCAAATGGCATCGATTCATTGCACAGTCGGTCATCCTCATTCGTTAAATCTCCAACAGGTGCACGCTGTTCAGTTGCATTCCAAGGACCATCAGATTATCTATCTCCATTCAACCATAGTTCAGCTGCGTCACCGTTCATCTACCCGCTCCATGCCAAGCCTATCCCTGCGCAAAGAGCAATCACCGTTTAATTACGAGCTGATGATGAATTCCTGAGGATTTTAATATGAGCTTCTAAACATAACTATAAGATGATTGTTTCGCATGAAAAGCCTATAACATTTGAGAGAGCATCACCTGCAGTTTTGGGACACATCAGCATTGTTTAAAAGATAACAGACTGAATTTATGATTAGAAGACTTCGATCAGAATAGCATCAAACAGAGCAACGGTTATTGCACTTTTCAAGGCATGTTCCAAACAGAATCAGTTTCCTCCACAAGCTCCATTGATTCACCCAAATCAGTCTCGTGCTATGTATCCTAATCAGCAGGTAGCTTTGTTGCCTTCATCTGTTCAAGGTCAAAGCACCCCTCTTCTGCAGCTGCAGCCAGGATATACTCCTAATCAACAAACTAGACAGACCAACCAGCGCCCTATTTTGCAAAAATTACCTCAGCAACCATTGGCACAACACTAAACCCCAGTGCCATCCCATCTTCGACCTCAAAGTCCAGTACATCCATTTCCCATGCGTGCTTATCCCCAGCCCAGAGGTAATACCACATTATCTCAAAATGTCATTGAAGGCCTTCAATTTCCAATCATGCAGGACACGTCCAACCATTTGCACACACTGCCAATACGATTCCTGTTAGACCAGGGAATCAGAACATGTCGGTAGGGACCAATAATCAAATGCAGTCGAGGGCACCAGATCCAATTGAAAGACAAGGTGATGTCACTGAGCAACAAGCTGACTCCGCCAAATGAGTTGAAATCTGAAGAGAAACAAGTTTGAAACCCACTGAGGTTGGGAGTAAGCAAAACAATGAAGATCCACACTATGTGAAGACTTTGGGCCCAAATTCTAGTGCATTTGAAAACGGTGATCCGTTGGATAATAATGTTGGAAAGGGTAGAGGCTTCTGAAAGCGACCAATCCGTTCAACAATGTCAACAAGCAAGAGAGTCAATCCCGTTACACCACAACTGTCTTTGGACTGCACATTTTTTCCCTGGCCCAGAACAGATCGTTATCCGCACCTGCAAAACGCAAATCCCAAATTAGCAAAACAATTAGAGGAATATTCCCGCAAAAGATTCCAACCCAATCCAAAGTCTCAACACATTGAATCTGGACAAATAAGAGTATTAAACAAGATTGATACATTTGGAAATCTCCATTAACAGGTATTAAACGAGATTGGACGAAAATGGTAAGTTTCAAATCTGATTTACCTCAAAAAGGGAAATCCAAATCAAATATTCAAACCAATCCAATCAATGTTCAAATCAGGAATTCTCCCCAAGTCCTATATAAAAGGGAACTCGAGGCAGAAAAAAAGGGGAGGAAAACACACAAAAAAAACCCATACGGAGATCACAACCATCGAAATATTGAGCGAGGTGACTTATCTCAGTAAACAAGCGAAACCACTTCCGACCGCCGCGAGTACCATCTTCGACGAAATACCCACCTTCGATCATCCATCGTTGCCGCAAGTTCACCCCGTTTAGTTCGATCCCGTCGACACCAACAATCTTCGGTAAAACCCTAATCTTATTAAAATTATTGATTTGTTTGATGTTATCTATCTGTGCTTCAGGAACGAAAAAAATGAAGGATTGGTGATTGAAAAGGTGAAGGAGCATTAAGGTAGAGAGAGGAATCGAGAAAATGAGAGAGACGACCAATTTGGGCATTAGGGTTTCGTGTTCCTGTTTCTGTTCGTTTTGTTATTTGTGTAATTTGATGCTTAATCAGATACTAATCACACCTCCCTCACTACACGTTAAACACCATTAATCACCTAATCACTTATAACTAAAAACTTTTTTTAAATAATAATAAAACTCTTTTTTAATTAATAGTAAAACTTGATTTTTAAAACTTTTTTTAAAATGAAAAACTTAAATTTTTTTTTTTCAAATAATTAAACTAAAACTTTTTTTAAAATAAAATTAAACTGTTTTTTTAATAATAAAACTAAAACTCCTTTTTTAAAAAATATTAAAATTAAAATCTTTTTTTTAAAATTTCTTAAAATTAATATTAATTCCCTTTTTTAAAAACTTAAGATCCTTTTTTTAAAAATATTAACAAAATCACTAATAAATATTTCAATTGCATTTTGTCTTTCAATATTAACTGTTTTCATCATTGATCACATTGCTGTCTAACTTTCACTAACTTTTTTTTCAGTTTTTTCTGCAGATTGTATTTAAATTCCAATTCATTATCATATATGTATCTGCTTCCTAGTTGTAATTTTGCGAGACAATTGTCGCATTTATCTTTCCGCACTTTATTTTCTGCCATTGTATGTTTATGTAATTTCCTCGCATCTTTACCGATAATTTCACTCCTCCAAAGGATTTAGGTCTAGCCATTCGACCGCCGAGTCGATAACCCTAGTTTCAACCCTTTCAAACCCTAATTTTCACAAATGCCTCGCCGCAGGCAAAATTACAATTTTACCCCTAGCATTAGGTCAAAGAGCCGCTGCGCTCATTTTAGGGTTTCCCGCCGCGGAATCCCTAACCTAACCCTAATTACAACTTAACATTTCAACGTAGAAATTTGGAGTTCCTACACTCCGCGTAAGCGTGTCCTTAAGGCGCGTTTATTCCCCTTGAGACCTTGACCACAGTCAAGAAGTTTCTAACCTCCCTATTGAGGGGAACTACGATTACTCTGATTCCACTCCCGTAAGGATACGTAGGCACAAGATGCGATGTCTTGCCGAGTAAACTTAGAATTAACCCCCTTTATTATTTATTATTGCTTATTTATATTTTATTTATCTTTGCTATTTAATTATTTTGCTTATTATTTTGTAATTGTTTCTTGGATGTAAAGTTGTTTAATTATTTAATTATTATTATGGTTAGTAATTAGGGAGTGTAACAACATGTAGGTAATATTAAAATAAATTTAGATCACTTTCAAATAAAGATAATTAAAATAAACACGTCACACACGTAAGTCGATTTTAATCGTCGTCTCACTTCCTAAGGATATCCCTCAAGTTGCCTACGAATAATGGTTAAGTGGGGTGTATAAAGCAAGTCCCTCAAATAGAAAAATCATCAAAGTCCCTTATGGTTGCCTTTACGAATCAAGTCCCCCAAATAGAAAAATCATCAAAGTCCCTTATGGTTGCCTTTACGAATCGAGTCCCTTTCGAAAAATGATGACGGTCCCTTATATGTGCTTATTACATCCCACAATGGCCTTCAAAGTCAAATTGTCCCTCACATGTCCCTTAACATCCAAAGTAAGGACTACCTACTCCATTATAGTAGGGATAGTCTTACTAAAGGAAAGAATGAAGAATAAGAAAGACCTTTAAACATTAGGGTAGGTTACTCCTAGGTGCTTGCTCACTTCAAAACTGTTTCACACTTAAACAAATTTTCAACAAGTTTTCAAACAAGTTCTTAACACATCCTTACATGGATTATTTATTAACTATTCTGAAAATTTTCTATTCACACACTACAATTTCAAAACAATTCAAAAGTGAGCTTAAGTACCTAAGAGCCCATGGATAACCATGGATGAAAAGGATGCTAATACCTTCCCTTTTCATAACCTACCCCCCGGACCCAAAATATTCTCTAAGGTCTTTCCTGTTCTTTTATAACCTTTCCTTATGGATAAAATAAAAGTCGGTGGCGACTCTTGCTATCCGCAACATTGTTTAAAGTCAGTTCACCGGGTTACAGAACTGGCGACTCTGCTGGGGATCTATTTAAGAGGGGTACCCTTAGGAATTAAGATCACTTTAAATTGTTTGCCTTGTTTGCTTTATTATTATATTGTTGGGGTGCTCTTATGTGTGAAAGGTCCTAACCCGGATCTAGTGTACCTTAGGTAAATGGCAATAGACCAAGGAAACTGTACGACGTATATCGATACGGTTGATCTGGTGGCCATAGTTAGTGCGACTTCTTGGTTGGTGCTTATATTCCTTAAGTCAAGTTGAGGATAATATTGAGGCTGCCATATGTTGTCAATGCACTAACTGACTTTTAGAACCCTAGTTAACTCATCTTGGCCTTTAGAAAGTAGTGAGGTAACCGGCTTTGGTGCAGACTGAAGTTGGTTGACACTCGATACTACGCTCATTGAGATCTTAAACTTGGAGGGTTTTGGTTGGCAAGTAAGTTGCCTTCTGAACAACCACCCTTGTGAAGGATCAATGATATTGAGATCCCTTAGAACCTGGTTACTTTTGTAGGACAGGATGAACCATCTAACTTCAGGGGAGGGTACTTGCCTTTGAACCTCATGCAAGCCTTTAAACCTAGGGCTATGGTGTGACTTGTTTGTGTGTGCCACATGTTTGGGATTGAGCATGACATCATGACATCATCATGCATCATAAGCATATCATTTTCCCTAACCATTTCAAGGACCAAAGGATTTATCTTTGTTCTTTGTTGCAGGTCATGGCTTCTGCTCGTAGAAACACCATCAGGATCAACTTTGTAGGGATACCTGCTAAGCTCAAGGAGTTGGTTTCCCTAGTGCCTGATCATTCCCAGTTCAACAAGAGACATGGTCACTTATTGGATCTAGTTACTTCAGGGTTCAGTGAAGACATGATGAGTGTGCTGTTTCAGTTCTTTGACCCTAAGCACCATTGCTTTACATTTCCTGATTATCAGCTGGTTCCAACCATGGAGGAGTTCTCTAAACTTCTGGGCATACCTGTTCTTGATCAGAAGCCATTCACAGGCTTAGAGAAGGAGCTTAAACCAGAAGTTATTGCTGCAGCTCTACATCTGAAGAAGTCTGACATTGTTCTAGAGACGAGAAGTGGAGTTAAAGGTATTCTTGCCAAGGTATTAGTGGATAAAGCTCAAATGTTCTTGAAGGCTATGAGCCACGATGCTTTTGAGGAGATCTTAGCCTTATTGATTTATGGCTTAGTGTTGTTCCCCAATCCTGATCAGTTCATAGACGTTCATGCCATCAACATATTCCTGAGTCACAATCCAGTGCCTACCTTACTTGGAGACATCCTACATTCTCTTCACACCCGTACTACAAGGGCAAGAGGAACTTTGATGTGCTGCATACCTTTACTTTCTAGGTGGTTTATTTCTCACCTTCCTCGCTCAGTAATGAAGAATGAGCAAGAGTTCAGATGGTCCAAGAGGATCATGTCACTTTCTCACTCAGACATCCATTGGTGCTCCAGATCTATGGAGAATGTCACCATCATTGACCGTTGTGGGGAGTTTCCTAATGTGCCACTTCTAGGCATAAGAGGAGGCATCACCTACAACCCATC
Organism: Lathyrus sativus; assembly: GCA_963859935.3. Lineage (NCBI taxonomy): Eukaryota > Viridiplantae > Streptophyta > Magnoliopsida > Fabales > Fabaceae > Lathyrus > Lathyrus sativus. The sequence goes on from CAWUDS030003960.1 coordinate 35,047, forward strand.
TCTAGCTTTACGACAGTTTGGTTACGCCCGGAGCGATGGTCCACATGACATGTTGATTCAGGGCATTGTGTTTGATTACGACAACGATCTTCAGGGTTACCGTCAGAGATTCATCCGAGCTTGGGGAAAGGTAAACAGGATTGACAGCAAGACACTGGAGCCTAAGTACACTATTCCTATGGAGGCTTATCTCAGATGGGTACGATCTCGTGCTCAGACACTCATGATGCCATATCCTGCCGTCCTACCAGTTACCATGGAACCTGTTGCTGAAGGAGACACAGCTTATACCATCCTTCACCCAGACATGCCTACTGATATGGAAGACTTGCAGAGATCATGGATCCAACTGAAAGAGCAAAGGGATACTTTCGAGGCTCATTACAAAGCAAGCCAAGCAAGGATCCTAGAGCTAACAAAGCTACTTCATGAGGAACGAAACCTCAACTCATACCTCAACACAAAGAGGAAACGTCCATGGGAGACTTAAAACCCCATCTTTTGTACTTATTTCGTTTTCATTTTTTGTAAGCCTAAAAGGCACAACAAGTTATTACTAATAAAAAGTTACTTTCTTGTTTGTTTAAGCAAATTTAAATCCTGCGGTCCTTGAAAACATTGCATATGCATTCCCATATCATTGCATCACAGGTTTATAATTGTGCACAGGTTTCTCATCTTCTCGCTGTTTATTTCAGCAATGGCTCTTGAACAATCAGTTAAGGATCTCCAGGCACAGAATGCACAGTTCCAAGAGCTGATCCTGAACCTATCCAAGGGGCAGGATGAATTGAAGACACTGCTGGCCAAGAAGACTAAGAAGGCTAGAAGGTCTGCTGGGTTGCTCAACATGGGAAGAAGGTTCAAAGGTCCTGCCAAGACCAAGGAACAGGTTGAAGACTATGAATCTGAAGAATCTGAGCAGGAGAGAGGCAGTCTCCACAACACTATGGGGGACTCTGATTCTGAGGCTAACTACTACCATGAGCCTAACGAAGACAAATTCAAGATGCTGGTAGATAGAATGGATGCTATGGAATTACAGAAATCATCTGGGCTGGATTTTGAGGATTTGAGCTTGATATCTGGGGTGGTCATACCCATTGGGTTCAAAGTTCCTACATTTGTTGTCTATGATGGGGTCTCTTGTCCCAAATTGCATCTGAGGTCTTATGTCAGAAGAATTCAACCCCACACTGCTGATAAGAAGTTGTGGATCCATTTCTTTCAAGAGAGTTTATCTGGAGCTCAGCTAGAGTGGTATTATCAGTTGGAGAGTGTCAACATCAGAGATTGGAATGACCTTGCTGAAGCTTTATACAAGCAGTATCAATACAATGCCGACTTAGCCCCCACTCGCATGCAGCTTCAAAGCATGTCTATGGGTGCCAAAGAAAGCTTTAAGGAGTATGCTCAGAAGTGGAGAGACTTAGCTGGAAGAGTTCAACCTCCTTTGACTGATAGGGAGTTGGTTGATATGTTCATGTGTACGCTGAATGGTCCGTTTTGCAGTCATCTCATTGGAAGCTCATCATCTGGCTTCACTGAGTTGATCATGACAGGAGAGCGAGTAGAGAATGGTATCAAGAGTGGTAAGATCCAAGTGGGCACCTCTTCATCAGGTGCTGCAAAGAAGCCTCCCACTGGGAAGAAAGAATCTAATGCTGTGTATGGTCAGCCTGATCGTAACAGAAGGCATCAGTCTGTTAGTGCAGTTCATATTTCAAATCCAACTCCTGCAACAACAGAGCAGCCTCAAGGCAACCAACAGAGGGCTAGAAGACAGTTCACGAAGATCAACATGTCAATGGCTCAGGCATTGCAACACTTGTTGAAGGCTGAACTTATTACCCTGAGGGAGGCTCCTCAGAATCCCAATGTTACCTCTCCCAAGTACAATCCCAATGCACGATGTGCATATCATTCAAACTGTCCAGGACATGATACTAATAACTGCTGGGTCTTGAAGAACAAAATTCAGGATATGATTGATGCTGGAGAAATTGAGTTTGATCCACCAGGTACTCCAAATGTGATTACAGCTCCAATGCCAAATCACGAGAAGACTGTCAACGCCATTGATGAAGATGTTGATGAAGATCTGCATGTCTATTCAGTTATGGAGTTGAGCACACCATTGTCTGTTATCAAAAAGAGGTTAGTACAAGCTGGGATCTTTCCAGGTTGTCATGAAGATTGTCTATATTGTACCTATAAGCCGGATAGTTGCTTCGTTTTGAGAGATGGGATTCAACGTCTCATGGATAAATATACTATAGTGTTTGAAAGAAGACCAGCATCTGTAGAAAGTATGGTGGATCATCTGACTCAGGGTAAGAAGATTGAAGAGGTTGACATGGTTGACAAAGTACCACTAAGAATCACTTCAAAGGGTCCCATTAAAATCACTCGTCAGGGCCCAATCAAGATTACTGCTGAAGGTCCTGTGAAAGTTGTCGCTGAAGCCAGAGTAGCTCCTCTGATCATTACCACTCCTGGTCCTATTCCTTATACATCTGACAAAGCTGTGCCTTGGCACTATGGGTCTGATGTTTACATCCATGGTGTCAAGCAGGAGTCTTTACCTGATATGCCTGTTGACATTGATAATATTGCTGGATCTAGCAAGATCACTCGTAGTGGAAGAGTCTTCTCTCCTCCAGTTGCTTCTAAGAGTGCAGTTACTCCTGCTGTTACTTCCACCACTGATGCTCGGGGCAAGGGTCCTGTTATTGAGCCTGTATCTACTGATGTGCCAGCTGCTGATGACCTCTCTAAGCAGATGGAAGAAGTATTGAAAATCATTCGCAAGAGTGATTATGATATTGTTGATCAGCTGGGGCATACTCCCTCAAAGATTTCTATGCTCTCCCTGTTATTATGTTCTGAGGCTCATGCCAAGTCATTGATCAAGTTTCTAAAGATGGCTCATGTACCCAGTGCAATTTCTGTGGACCAGTTTGAGAATTGTGTTGCTCACCTGACCTATGACAACGGGTTAGGATTTTCTGATGCTGACTTGACCCCTGCCAAGAGGGATCATAACAGGGCCTTGCATATTTCAATTGAATGCAGGGGCACTACCCTGTCTCATGTGCTGATAGACAATGGTTCCTCTCTGAATGTGTTGCCTAAGGAAGTCCTGAACAAGCTGAGTCCTAAAGATACGGTATTGAAGCCCAGTAATATTGTGGTAAAGGCTTTTGATGGTTCTAGAAGAGTAGTGCATGGGGAAATTGATCTTCCAATCAAGGTTGGCTCTCAGGTGTTTACTGCTACATTCTATGTGATGGATATTCGTCCCTCGTACTCATGTCTGCTTGGTCGTCCCTGGATCCATGGGGCAGGTGCTGTGACCTCCACATTACATCAAAAGTTGAGATATCCGGTGAATGGAAAAGTTGTTACTGTCTTTGGAGAGGAAGAATACTTTGTCAGCCATGTAAACACTTTCAAGTATCTGGAAGTAGAAGGTGAATACATTGAAACTCCATGTCAGTCATTTGAAGTGGTTCCCTGGGCTGTTAAGGATTGTGTGACTCCTCCTGCTGTGAAGAAGGTTCCTGTGGTCATCAGAAACCCTCCAACAATGGCAATGGCCTCCCTCAATGATGCAAAAGCTGTGGTGGGAGAAGGTGGTTGTACTATTTGGGGTCAACTTCCTGATATTCCATACAAGTCTGACAAGTTTGGTTTGGGTTTCACTGCAGAGTCCCAGAAGGCTGTTCGTCGTGCTCGTGCTGTTCGTATCACCAATCAAGGGGTTATCAATGCTGTGGGAGATCAAGATGAAGACTACAACTTGAAGGCATGGGTTTTTTCCTACTGTGGGTGCTGGACTCAATAATTGGACAGCTGAAGATGTTATCCCTATCTCCTTTAGTCAGGAGTAAATACTATTACTGTGTTATGTTTTTAAATTTATAATTTCTGGAACAATTAAAACTTTCAAGCCATGTGCCTTACCCGGGGCACAATGGTGTGCTTGTTACGGGTTGTCATTTCATTTGCATACTTCATTCAATAAAATCAGTGGACGTTTCGTTTTCGTAGATATTGTGTTCCTTGTCTTTCTTTTTCTTTTATTTTTGCTTTATCAGCTATGTGTTCTTACACACACCCACGTCACTAAAATGCCGATCCTCATCCACTCTGGATCCAGTTGATAACAGTTCTACTATTGCCAATTACAATTTCGAGAATCCGATCTATCAAACTGAAGACGGAGACGAGGACGATCGTGAAATACCTGTAGAGCTTGCTAGGTTGTTACAACAAGAAGAGAAAGCTATACAGCTACATGAAGAGCCAGTCGAAGTTGTGAATCTGGGAACTGAAGAAAACAGAAAAGAGGTCAAGATAGGGGCAACATATCAGCATGCTATGGTGGCTTTGTTTCATGATATGAGATAGAGGTATATGTGGATGATATGATAGCCAGGTCTCAGAATGAAGAACAACATCTTGATCATCTGCACAAGTTGTTTGAGAGGTTGAAGAAATACAGGTTGAGATTAAATCCAAACAAGTGTACTTTTGGAGTTAGATCTGGAAAGCTCCTGGGTTTCATTGTCAGTGGAAAAGGTATTGAAGTGGATCCTGCAAAAGTGAAAGCTATACGAGAGATGCCAGCTCCCCGTACTGAGAAGGAGGATAGAGGTTCCTTGGGACGATTGAACTACATTGCAAGATTTATTTCCCAATTAACTACCATCTGTGAGCCAATCTTCAAGTTGTTGAGGAAAGATCAGGTGATGGAATGGAATGATGAGTGCCAGACTGCCTTTGATGAAATCAAGAGATATTTGCTAGAACCTCCAATTTTAATGCCACCAGTTGATGGAAGACCCTTGATTATGTATTTAACAGTATTAGACAACTCAATGGGGTGTGTATTGGGGCAACATGACGAGTCTGGTCGAAAAGAGCAGGCAATATACTACCTTAGCAAAAAGTTTACCGACTGTGAAACAAGATACTCACTGCTCGAGAAAACTTGCTGCGCTTTGGCATGGGCTGCTCGCCGACTAAGACAGTATATGTTGACCCATACTACCTTGTTGATTTCGAAGATGGATCCAATCAAGTACATATTTGAGAAACCTGCTCTCTCCGGAAGAATTGCAAGATGGCAAATGATCTTGACGGAATATGATATACAGTATACTACTCAGAAGGCCATTAAGGGGAGTGTTGTTGCTGATCATTTGGCTCATCAAGCAGTAGATGATTACCAGTCAATGAATTTTGAGTTCCCTGATGAAGACATTATGTCTGTTACCAAAGAACCTGGACAATATGACGGACCTGAACAAGGATCCCGATGGACTATGGTTTTTGATGGTGCCTCCAATGCACATGGTAATGGTGTTGGTGTTGTGATTAGTTCCCCTGAAGGTTGTCATACCCCGATTACTGCCAGACTTTGTTTCTATTGTACCAATAACATGGCTGAGTATGAGGCATGTATCATGGGTATGCAAGTTGCTATTGATATGAAGATTCAGTTCCTTGAGGTGTATGGAGATTCAGCTCTGGTAGTAAGTCAGATTAAAGGAGATTGGGATACAAAGCATGATAATCTCATTCCTTACAGAGAACATGTGTTGTCTTTGATCCCACATTTCAAAGAGATTACTTTTGGACATATTCCACGAAGAGAGAATCAGTTGACAGACGCATTGGCCACCATGGCATCTATGTTTGAGATCAGCTGGGATGATGAAGCTCCCAAGATTACCATTGATAGATTTGAGAAGCCTGCATACTGCAATGAGATTGACACTGAAGGGGCAGAGGAGAAGCCTTGGTTCTATGAAGTGAAAAACTACCTTGAAGCTCAGGAGTTCCCTGAAGGGGCATCTGTCAAAGATAGGAAGTTCCTGAGAAGGTTTTCTGCTAAGTTCTTTCTGAGTAATGGCATTCTGTATAAGCGTAATCATGATTCAACTATGCTTCGTTGTGTGGGTAAGAAGGAAGCTACAGAAATTATGGAAGAGATGCATGATGGGACCTTTGGCACTCATTCTAGTGGTCATACCATGGCAAAGAAGATTTTGAGAGCAGGTTACTATTGGTCTACCATGGAAGCTGATTGCTATCAACACTCCAGAACATGTCACAAATGTCAAATCTATGCTGATAAAGTACATGTACCTCCATCTCCATTGAATGTGTTGACTGCTCCTTGGCCCTTTGCCATGTGGGGCATTGATATGATTGGTGAGATCAAGCCTACTGCTTCTAATGGGCATCATTTCATCCTGGTTGCTATTGATTACTTCACGAAGTGGGTAGAGGCAGCTTCATTTGCATCTGTGACTAAGAATGTTGTGGCTCGGTTCATTAAGAATAATCTCATATGTAGGTATGGTATCCCTGAAAGGATTATCACTGACAATGGCTCTAATCTGAACAACACTATGATTACTGATCTCTGTACGCAGTTCAAGATTAAGCATCACAACTCTTCTCCGTATCGTCCAAAGATGAATGGGGCAGTTGAAGCTGCTAATAAGAACATTAAGAAGATTGTACAGAAGATGACTGTTACTTACAAGGATTGGCACGAGATGTTACCATTTGCTCTGCATGGTTATCGTACTACAATACGTACTTCAACAGGGGCAACCCCATTCTCCTTAGTCTATGGTATGGAAGCAGTTCTGCCTATTGAAGTTCAGATCCCCTCCTTGAGAATTATGAAGGATGCAGGCTTGGATGAAGATGAGTGGATTCAGACTCGACTTGACCAGATAAATTTGATTGATGAGAAAAGGTTAGCAGCAGTTTGTCATGGCCAGATGTACCAGAAACGGATGATCAAAGCTTTTAACAAGAAGGTTAAGCCAAAGGTATATCAGGCTGGTGACTTGGTAATCAAGCGTATCATATTACCACAGGGTGATCCTAGGGGCAAGTGGACTCCAACATATGAGGGACCATTTGTAGTCAAGACAGTGTTCTCAGGAGGTGCCATGATACTGACTACAATGGATGGTGAAGACTTCCCACAACCTGTAAACGCAGACATAGTTAAAAAATACTACGCATAAAAAGAGACCCGCTAGGTTGACAGGCCTAGGCAAAAATAAGGGCATCCCGGCAAACCAAAAGGGTTTGGGCAAAAATTAGGGATATATATATAAAAAGATGTACACCCGGCAAGTCGAAAACCTGAAAAGGCGGCTTGGGCAAAAAAGGGTATCCCGGTGGATTGAAAACCTGAAAGGGCAATCCAGGCAAAAGTTAGGGATTAAAGCGTATGACTATGTCTCGTTCGGATCACTCATGAAACTGCAACCAGTTGTACTACTTACTCAAGCTCAAACAGATAAAGCTCAATCCAATCGTTTCCGTCTCAACAACAAGAAGATGAGATACTTGAGTGGCAATAGTAGAATTGAAACTCAATAGGATTATTTCCCACATAGCTAATTCTTTTTGTAAAGCTTCATGACAAAATTCTCTTACTAGGGTTTATGTCTCCTTATACAAACTTACCCGTGTATGGGTCACTTTTGATATAAATAAATTCCATCTTTTGAATCCAGATTCACTTTTACCCTATTTACATAAGCGAAACGTCCATTGGTTGTGTTTGAATGTATGTATGCCTTTGAATATGATTGATGTTTACCAGAAACGCATGTATGCTTTTAATATGATTGATGTTTACCAGAAATGCATGAAAATGCAGTAATAGTATTTACTAAGGACGAACGAGGGAAGGATTTCAACGAAGCTTCGCCGGTTCATCTTTACAAGATAGTTACAAACCATCAGTAGGACTAATCCATTTTCACAAAGTCTAATCTCCCCTGGAATTTATATCCATCTCTTTTATCCTCATACGGATATACGGGAAATTACTTTCCAATAAGGGCACGATGAACGAAGACGGGATGTTATACTTATCCTACTATCAAACGAAAACGAAGGTTATCTATACCCTACTATCCCCAACAACGGGAGGTTATCTATACCTTGTTATCCCCAACAACGGGAGGCTATCTATACCTTGTTATCCCCAGCAGACGGAGGGTTATATATTCTTCAACAAATCGGGATTTATTTGGCCAGCAGTTGTTATACAAGGATATCCAGGCACTTCCAGCAGTGTCATAGCATACATACATCATTTACATCATACCATAACATATATGTCTATAATACATTACCTAAGTGCATCATGTCATACATGCATACATAAAGCATAAACTAATGTTGTTATACAGAATGCTACCTTGTTTTCAGGTTAATTATCCAACAAACAATCTTATGATCTTTGGGACTGCTTTATTGTAACCTCAGGGTTACTTTATCCTCCTGATGAGCTTCTTATTACTTTGGGACTGCTTTATTGTAACCTCAGGGTTATTTTATCCTCCTGATAGCCTCTCATGACTTCAAGACTGCTTTAGAGCTATCCATTGCTCTATCCTCCTGAAATCATCCTATTACTTCAAGACTGCTTTAGAGCTATTCATTGCTCTATCCTCATGAGGTCATATTACTACTTCAAGACTGCTTTAGAGCTATTCATTGCTCTATCCTCCTGAAGCCATCTAATTATTTCAAGACTGCTTTAGAGCTATCCATTGCTCTATCCTCCTGAAATCATTACTTCAAGACTGCTTTAGAGCTATTGATTGCTCTATCCTCCTGAAGACATATCACATTATTACTTCAAGACTGCTTTAGAGCTATTCATTGCTCTATCCTCCTGAAGCCATCTAATTATTTCAAGACTGCTTTAGAGTTATCCATTGCTCTATCCTCCTGAAATTACATTATTATTTCAAGACTGCTTTAGAGCTATTGATTGCTCTATCCTCCTGAAGACATATCACATTATTACTTCAAGACTGCTTTAGAGCTATTGATTGCTCTATCCTCCTGAAGACATATCACATTATTATTTCAAGACTGCTTTAGAGCCATCCATTGCTCTATCCTCCTGAAATTACATTGTTATTTCAAGACTGCTTTAGAGCTATCCATTGCTCTATCCTCCTGAAATCATTACTTCAAGACTGCTTTAGAGCTATTGATTGCTCTATCCTCCTGAAGACGTATCACATTATTATTTCAAGACTGCTTTAGAGCTACTGATTGCTCTATCCTCCTGAAATCATCCTACTACTTCAAGACTGCTTTAGAGCTATTCATTGCTCTATCCTCCTGAAGCCATCTAATTATTTCAAGACTGCTTTAGAGTTATCCATTGCTCTATCCTCCTGAAATTACATTATTATTTCAAGACTGCTTTAGAGCTATTCATTGCTCTATCCTCCTGAAGCCATCTAATTATTTCAAGACTGCTTTAGAGTTATCCATTGCTCTATCCTCCTGAAATTACATTATTATTTCAAGACTGCTTTAGAGCTATCCATTGCTCTATCCTCCTGAAATCATTACTTCAAGACTGCTTTAGAGCTATTGATTGCTCTATCCTCCTGAAGACGTATCACATTATTATTTCAAGACTGCTTTAGAGCTACTGATTGCTCTATCCTCCTGAAATCATCCTACTACTTCAAGACTGCTTTAGAGCTATTCATTGCTCTATCCTCCTGAAGCCATCTAATTATTTCAAGACTGCTTTAGAGTTATCCATTGCTCTATCCTCCTGAAATTACATTATTATTTCAAGACTGCTTTAGAGCTATCCATTGCTCTATCCTCCTGAAATCATTACTTCAAGACTGCTTTAGAGCTATTGATTGCTCTATCCTCCTGAAGACATATCACATTATTATTTCAAGACTGCTTTAGAGCCATTCATTGCTCTATCCTCCTGAAGCCATCTAATTATTTCAAGACTGCTTTAGAGCTATTCATTGCTCTATCCTCCTGAAGCCATCTAATTATTTCAAGACTGCTTTAGAGCTATTCATTGCTCTATCCTCCTGAAGCCATCTAATTATTTCAAGACTGCTTTAGAGTTATCCATTGCTCTATCCTCCTGAAATTACATTATTATTTCAAGACTGCTTTAGAGCTATCCATTGCTCTATCCTCCTGAAATCATTACTTCAAGACTGCTTTAGAGCTATTGATTGCTCTATCCTCCTGAAGACATATCACATTATTACTTCAAGACTGCTTTAGAGCTATTCATTGCTCTATCCTCATGAGGTCATATTGCTACTTCAAGACTGCTTTAGAGCTATTCATTGCTCTATCCTCCTGAAGCCATCTAATTATTTCAAGACTGCTTTAGAGCTATCCATTGCTCTATCCTCCTGAAATCATTACTTCAAGACTGCTTTAGAGCTATTGATTGTTCTATCCTCCTGAAGACATATCACATTATTACTTCAAGACTGCTTTAGAGCTATTGATCGCTCTATCCTTCTGAAGACATATCACATTATTATTTCAAGACTGCTTTAGAGCCATTCATTGTTCTATCCTCCTGAAATCATATCATTGCTTCAAGACTGCTTTAGGGTTATCACTATTGATTGCTCTATCCTCATGAAGACATGCTGCTACATCATTATTATTCCAGACTCCTGACAGCTTTCACCATACACCCATATTTTGAACTGCTCCCCCCTAGTGGCATCTTTAAGCCCACTCAATCATATTCAACTAGCCATCTGTACCACTCTAGTGCACTGGTGAGTGCAAATTTTTGGGCTTTTGTGTTCAATCCCCTTCAACCTTCCAGGTTACGACTGGCAAATATACCAATCTAACCCCTCAGGTTTCAGAAAATTGAACAGGGGCAGCTGTTGCACCCCAAAATTTGCCCTCACAATACAAGACTTTGTGTTCTAAGAAGGTTCACAAGGTTCACAAGTTCTCCAACAACTTGCATAACCTTTCATGAAGTTCATAAAGTCTACAAGCTACTTTATGAAGGGTCACAAGACCTTTCATGAGGTTCATGAAGTCCATAGGTTGCTTCTTGAGGGTTACAAGGTGCAATAATATTTAGTGTGGATCATTACAGTCAAAACACTTCAGAGTACGAACATTGGATTACAGAGATCCTAGGATTATTCTACTGTTCGTTCCCTCAAGGCGTCTCAAGGGTTTTAGTGTCTTCCCTGGAGATTGTGTCCTTATCATCAAGGTTTCGTAAGAAACTAGTGTGTATACCAAGCTACGCCATCACCTAATTTCGTAAGGTTGGGTCATCATTTGCGAGAAGGAACTCGGACCTATTTAGTATTCGATACAACGATCGTGAATGAGAGAAACCAGGTTTATTTCAATGAGTGAGGGAGATTTTAAGAAAGGGAGTTTGGGATCAAATTTGCAGATTATATTACAAGATCCATTTTTATATATATACTGATTTATAGTACAAGCTAAGTAAGCTCATCATAAGATACGCGGTTGAATTTCAATTTATGAAGGAGCCACAAGAATGAATTCAAGTTATGTTATTCACCATAAATACTCCATACAGATTCCCGTTTTTTAATCATAATGTACAACCGTATTGAACACCAAAGTAATTCCTAATTTCGACGAACAATGGATTACAAGAACATTATGTACTTTATTGACATATGTGCACTTCAATAATTACACAACAAATCCTAAATTTATACAAGCTTCCCACATAGAAATCCCCTGGTATTTAACACACATAAAAGCAGAGTCCACGTGTGATCAAGTTGAGCTTTATGAAGAGATAAGTCATACGTCTTCAATACCGAACCTCGCACTCCGCCTGTGTAACTGCGTTCGCACCTACGTAGTCAGATTTGAAATTGAATCAGATACAAAGTTTCCAAAGGAGGGAAACAGGTTACTACTTTGTTCGGCGAATCGCCACGAAGTCTTTCTAAGCCACCTGCATAATACCGAGCTCAAGTTTGTACGACATTGGTGTCGACGTCGTTGCTAAGCCGCACGCTTTGCATGTGTGTAGAACCTGCAAACCGAAATGCAAACATGATAAGTAAATCAAGAAGAGAATGAAATCCATCACAGGATGATGAGAACTTATCATTAGACAACAAGATCTCTTTGAGGCATAAGAACCGGAAACTGTCCATCTTTGATTCCTGCGAGAAGGTCGTTAGCCTTGATACGATTATGGCTTTGGATGTTCCTGCAGAAAGTCTGTAGTTAAAGTCAAGATTTAATGTGGCTAAGGTTCAAACCACATGATAACTTTTATGGCGTTGTATCGAACTTAAAGATAAACCAAGAAAGGAGCATAGTTAAACCCACAGCAGTTTTGAGGAAAAGTCAGCATCAACAAGCTCGCCTGTAGTGTCAAATGGCATCGATTCATTGCACAGTCGGTCATCCTCATTCGTTAAATCTCCAACAGGTGCACGCTGTTCAGTTGCATTCCAAGGACCATCAGATTATCTATCTCCATTCAACCATAGTTCAGCTGCGTCACCGTTCATCTACCCGCTCCATGCCAAGCCTATCCCTGCGCAAAGAGCAATCACCGTTTAATTACGAGCTGATGATGAATTCCTGAGGATTTTAATATGAGCTTCTAAACATAACTATAAGATGATTGTTTCGCATGAAAAGCCTATAACATTTGAGAGAGCATCACCTGCAGTTTTGGGACACATCAGCATTGTTTAAAAGATAACAGACTGAATTTATGATTAGAAGACTTCGATCAGAATAGCATCAAACAGAGCAACGGTTATTGCACTTTTCAAGGCATGTTCCAAACAGAATCAGTTTCCTCCACAAGCTCCATTGATTCACCCAAATCAGTCTCGTGCTATGTATCCTAATCAGCAGGTAGCTTTGTTGCCTTCATCTGTTCAAGGTCAAAGCACCCCTCTTCTGCAGCTGCAGCCAGGATATACTCCTAATCAACAAACTAGACAGACCAACCAGCGCCCTATTTTGCAAAAATTACCTCAGCAACCATTGGCACAACACTAAACCCCAGTGCCATCCCATCTTCGACCTCAAAGTCCAGTACATCCATTTCCCATGCGTGCTTATCCCCAACCCAGAGGTAATACCACATTATCTCAAAATGTCATTGAAGGCCTTCAATTTCCAATCATGCAGGACACGTCCAACCATTTGCACACACTGCCAATACGATTCCTGTTAGACCAGGGAATCAGAACATGTCGGTAGGGACCAATAATCAAATGCAGTCGAGGGCACCAGATCCAATTGAAAGACAAGGTGATGTCACTGAGCAACAAGCTGACTCCGCCAAATGAGTTGAAATCTGAAGAGAAACAAGTTTGAAACCCACTGAGGTTGGGAGTAAGCAAAACAATGAAGATCCACACTATGTGAAGACTTTGGGCCCAAATTCTAGTGCATTTGAAAACGGTGATCCGTTGGATAATAATGTTGGAAAGGGTAGAGGCTTCTGAAAGCGACCAATCCGTTCAACAATGTCAACAAGCAAGAGAGTCAATCCCGTTACACCACAACTGTCTTTGGACTGCACATTTTTTCCCTGGCCCAGAACAGATCGTTATCCGCACCTGCAAAACGCAAATCCCAAATTAGCAAAACAATTAGAGGAATATTCCCGCAAAAGATTCCAACCCAATCCAAAGTCTCAACACATTGAATCTGGACAAATAAGAGTATTAAACAAGATTGATACATTTGGAAATCTCCATTAACAGGTATTAAACGAGATTGGACGAAAATGGTAAGTTTCAAATCTGATTTACCTCAAAAAGGGAAATCCAAATCAAATATTCAAACCAATCCAATCAATGTTCAAATCAGGAATTCTCCCCAAGTCCTATATAAAAGGGAACTCGAGGCAGAAAAAAAGGGGAGGAAAACACACAAAAAAAACCCATACGGAGATCACAACCATCGAAATATTGAGCGAGGTGACTTATCTCAGTAAACAAGCGAAACCACTTCCGACCGCCGCGAGTACCATCTTCGACGAAATACCCACCTTCGATCATCCATCGTTGCCGCAAGTTCACCCCGTTTAGTTCGATCCCGTCGACACCAACAATCTTCGGTAAAACCCTAATCTTATTAAAATTATTGATTTGTTTGATGTTATCTATCTGTGCTTCAGGAACGAAAAAAATGAAGGATTGGTGATTGAAAAGGTGAAGGAGCATTAAGGTAGAGAGAGGAATCGAGAAAATGAGAGAGACGACCAATTTGGGCATTAGGGTTTCGTGTTCCTGTTTCTGTTCGTTTTGTTATTTGTGTAATTTGATGCTTAATCAGATACTAATCACACCTCCCTCACTACACGTTAAACACCATTAATCACCTAATCACTTATAACTAAAAACTTTTTGTAAATAATAATAAAACTCTTTTTTAATTAATAGTAAAACTTGATTTTTAAAACTTTTTTTAAAATGAAAAACTTAAATTTTTTTTTTCAAATAATTAAACTAAAACTTTTTTTAAAATAAAATTAAACTGTTTTTTTAATAATAAAACTAAAACTCCTTTTTTAAAAAATATTAAAATTAAAATCTTTTTTTTAAAATTTCTTAAAATTAATATTAATTCCCTTTTTTAAAAACTTAAGATCCTTTTTTTAAAAATATTAACAAAATCACTAATAAATATTTCAATTGCATTTTGTCTTTCAATATTAACTGTTTTCATCATTGATCACATTGCTGTCTAACTTTCACTAACTTTTTTTTCAGTTTTTTCTGCAGATTGTATTTAAATTCCAATTCATTATCATATATGTATCTGCTTCCTAGTTGTAATTTTGCGAGACAATTGTCGCATTTATCTTTCCGCACTTTATTTTCTGCCATTGTATGTTTATGTAATTTCCTCGCATCTTTACCGATAATTTCACTCCTCCAAAGGATTTAGGTCTAGCCATTCGACCGCCGAGTCGATAACCCTAGTTTCAACCCTTTCAAACCCTAATTTTCACAAATGCCTCGCCGCAGGCAAAATTACAATTTTACCCCTAGCATTAGGTCAAAGAGCCGCTGCGCTCATTTTAGGGTTTCCCGCCGCGGAATCCCTAACCTAACCCTAATTACAACTTAACATTTCAACGTAGAAATTTGGAGTTCCTACACTCCGCGTAAGCGTGTCCTTAAGGCGCGTTTATTCCCCTTGAGACCTTGACCACAGTCAAGAAGTTTCTAACCTCCCTATTGAGGGGAACTACGATTACTCTGATTCCACTCCCGTAAGGATACGTAGGCACAAGATGCGATGTCTTGCCGAGTAAACTTAGAATTAACCCCCTTTATTATTTATTATTGCTTATTTATATTTTATTTATCTTTGCTATTTAATTATTTTGCTTATTATTTTGTAATTGTTTCTTGGATGTAAAGTTGTTTAATTATTTAATTATTATTATGGTTAGTAATTAGGGAGTGTAACAACATGTAGGTAATATTAAAATAAATTTAGATCACTTTCAAATAAAGATAATTAAAATAAACACGTCACACACGTAAGTCGATTTTAATCGCCGTCTCACTTCCTAAGGATATCCCTCAAGTTGCCTACGAATAATGGTTAAGTGGGGTGTATAAAGCAAGTCCCTCAAATAGAAAAATCATCAAAGTCCCTTATGGTTGCCTTTACGAATCAAGTCCCCCAAATAGAAAAATCATCAAAGTCCCTTATGGTTGCCTTTACGAATCGATTCCCTTTCGAAAAATGATGATGGTCCCTTATATGTGCTTATTACATCCCACAATGGCCTTCAAAGTCAAATTGTCCCTCACATGTCCCTTAACATCCAAAGTAAGGACTACCTACTCCATTATAGTAGGGATAGTCTTACTAAAGGAAAGAATGAAGAATAAGAAAGACCTTTAAACATTAGGGTAGGTTACTCCTAGGTGCTTGCTCACTTCAAAACTGTTTCACACTTAAACAAATTTTCAACAAGTTTTCAAACAAGTTCTTAACACATCCTTACATGGATTATTTATTAACTATTCTGAAAATTTTCTATTCACACACTACAATTTCAAAACAATTCAAAAGTGAGCTTAAGTACCTAAGAGCCCATGGATAACCATGAATGAAAAGGATGCTAATACCTTCCCTTTTCATAACCTACCCCCCGGACCCAAAATATTCTCTAAGGTCTTTCCTGTTCTTTTATAACCTTTCCTTATGGATAAAATAAAAGTCGGTGGCGACTCTTGCTATCCGCAACATTGTTTAAAGTCAGTTCACCGGGTTACACCGGCGAACCAAAAACAGAATAAAAGGTTCGGGCAAAAATTAGGGATATAGTGGAAAAATGTACACCCGCGAAGTCGAAAACCTACACTGGGCGGCTTCGGCAAAAAGGGGTATCCCGGTGAACTGAAAACCCGAAAGGGCGGTTCACGCAAAAGTTAGGGATTTGAATAAGCAAATGACTGCGTTCCGCGTATGGACTTTCATTGTTTGGTGGTTCGGAAGACCTGAGGGCCGTTTATCTGAATCAATCTCTTCCAAAGCTGAAGCGTCGGAGAGGTATCAAAGTCGAGTGGGTCTTAGAGGGATCAACTCATGGTGTTCGTCTACGCCTCGATTGCCAACATCTGTATATACTGATGTATATTTATGTTTCTTTTTTCGTGCGGCTTCCTCATTCCAGGAGTTTGCCTCTGTTGTAAAACATTTTTGCCCGTTCAGGGGTTCATCATCAATAAAATGCACATTATTCAGCAATTCTACTTGTCTGTTTAGCATTTATCTGTTTTGTTTGCAAATGAAAACGCCGATGTTTTTTGATAAAATGCGCATACATAAACTTACGGGCCTAGGCCCATTGATTGTTGAAACAATTGATTAACTGAATATTGTCGCGAGATAATAATCTGGATAGGACCCTTTGAGGGGGGAGTCTTGTCTTGTTTGTTTGTGTTGTTGCAGGTGTAGCACCTTCCGGAAGATGTGCAGAGCGCACCCCCGAAGCAGGATTCTTCCCCAGCACCGGGTCACCAGTGCAGGTGGTCGAGTGCCGAAGCTCGTGTTTCCCCAGTAAAGTCTCCAGTGGAATTGAGATTCCTCACCAGAGTCATGCTCTCTCCTGAAGTTGGATGATTCCCTCTTCCCTAGTAGAGTGTTGGAACAGATGACGTTGTATTCCCCTGCAGAGTTGCACTCTCCCCCGAAGTCAGATGATTCTTTCTTCCCCGGCGAAATTGAAATTCCGCACCAGAGTCGTACTCTCCAGTGAAGTAGAATGATTTCTCTCCCCGGCTGAGTCCGCAGAAAAGCAGAATCCTTGGAAGCAGTTGGGACCGTGAGTGGTTTTCCTAGCAGATGTTGAACAGCTGATGCTGTATCTCCCCAGAGTCGTACTCTCTCCAGCGAAGCAGAATGTTTTCTCCTTCCTCAGCCGAGTTCACAGATGTCCAAGAGAGCCGAGTCCTTGGAAGTTGATCAGATCATGATTGGTTTTTCCCCAGTAGAGTGTGGAGCAGCTGAAGTTGTTTCCCCACAGAGTGGTTATCCCCAGAAAAGTAGCCGAGACGGCCACGCAGTCTATTCTTGCGATGGATATCAGCAGGTCCATGTTCTCGTAGAGCTTCGGTCCCCCGCAGCTGATCAACCGAAGTTGTTTTCCATGCAGCAGTCCGCGGAAGATCAATTCCCCAGACAGAGCCTGATTGATATTGGCGTGTCCACATTTTCCTCAGCAGGATGATTCCTCTACCTGAGTAGTTCTTTCTCCTTGACAGGAGAATTCCCCTTCGGCATTTATTGTGCTGACGGGATCGCATCACTGTGCATGACTGCATGGCATTTAACATAGCATTTGACACTGCATAGCATTGTGCATGATTGCATAGCATTGTGCGTGATTGCACAACATTTAGCATAAACGCATATCATTCCCACCGTGTGGGGCATGGCGCAGAAGCATACGCATCATAAGCATGATCTAGGTCACTGTTATTCTTGCCTTACAGGTTTTCAGCCGAAGGATCAGTTGCTCAGGAGGATTCCTGACATTCTCTCCAACGAGGTCACTTTCTTAGGATGATTCTTAAGACCCCGGTGTAATCCCCACAGTCGCTCGCTCAAGATGATTTTTGAGAGCCCCAGCGAAGTCTTCAGTTCAAGACGATTCTTGAATTCCTCCGCAGGGCCGTTTGCTTAAGATGATTCTTAAGACCTCAGCGCAGCTTCCCGAGTTGTTCGCTTAGGATGATTCTTGAGCTCCCCAATAGCGTCCCCAGCAAGGTTTGCCCAGGAGGATTCCTGGAACACCCAGCAGAATGAAGTCTCCAGAAAGGTTATCGGTTCAGGATGATTCTTGAAGGTGCCCGACGGAGTTTGTTTGTTCGAGATGATTCTCGAAGTCCTTAGCAGCGTGATATGTCTGCTCCAACAGTGACGTCTAATCTGAAGATTGACTTCGTAAACGCCTGAAGGCGATATCAGAAGGTTCCTGTGAGTTCAGATTTCCTTGTTGATGAATCAACGTGCGGCTGAAGACAAGGTTCCAAGATTTTGTATTCAAAGTGATCCGTGTTGGCCTGAAGACCAAGTCAGTTATCCTGAGGTGATGATTGATTGCGATCAAGTGAATAGTATTTCTTCTGACTGAAGTCGAAGATGTTTCTCCAGCTGAAGCAGAGTTTTTGCCTGAAGGCAAAGTGTTTGAATCCCCGTAGAGTCATGAATGGCTCAGGATACCATTTCTCTGACTGAAGTCATAGATTTCCCAAGCTGAAGCGAAGGTGCCTGAGGGCAAGGTTATCCCCAAGGTCATGAATGACCTAGGATTCATTTTTCGGACTGAAGGCCGAAGTATATCCCTGACTGAAGTCTCGGATGCTCTATAGCAGAGGTGGAGTTGCCTGAAGGCAGATCCATGTATCCTTGGAGGCCAAGGACCATTTCTTTAGACTGAAGTCGAAGATACCTCCTGCAGAGTTGCCGACGGGCAAAGTTTACATCCTTGAAGGTCAAGGATGTTTATCTTCAGAAGTACTTGAAGATCTTTTCTAGCTGAAGTTGGAATAGCCGACGGGCAGGGTTTCATCTTTCTTCAGAAGAACTTGAGGATTCTCCAGCGGATCTGGAGTGGCCAGGGGCCAGGGTTTCATTCATATTCAGAAATACTTGAATATTTTTTCCAGCGGATCTGGAGTGGCCAGGGGCCAGGGTTTCATATATCTTTAATGTTGAGGTTCTACGGCGGGCAGCGTGCAGCAGTATTCCGATGTTCGTTATGATTCTGAGGGTGACCCCCAGATCAGAGTGTGCTCGGTTAAGTCTCTCAGTCCCAGCGGAGTAGTTTCAAATACGCAAGTGTACCTTTTGTTCCATTCACCAGGGGTGAACCCCAGGTCAGAATTGTTCAGGGTTGCATCATTTTGTCCAGCGGCGAGGTTGGATGTTTGTTCGACGGCGAGGTTGAACGTTTAGATTTGACGGCGAGGTCAGATCATCATTTTGTCCAGCGGCGAGGTTGGATGTTTGTTCGACGGCGAGGTTGAACGTTTGGATTTGGCGGCGAGGTCAGATCATCATTTTGTCCAGCGGCGAGGTTGGATGTCTGTTCGACGGCGAGGTTGAACGTTTAGATTTGACGGCGAGGTCAGATCATCATTTGTCCAGCGGCGAGGTTGGATGTTTGTTCGACGGCGAGGTTGAACGTTTGGATTTGACGGCGAGGTCAGATCATCAGTTGTCCGGCGGCGAGGTTGGATATTTGTTTGACGGCGAGGTCAGACTCTTTAAATCCCCAGTAAAGACATTTGTTTCCGACGGTGATGTCAGATTCAGTTTTCCAGCGGCGATGTTGGGTATTTTGGTGATTCAGGTTTAGGTCTCCGGCGGCGATGTTGGACGCTTGTTTCCCCGAGTTATGGTTGTTCTTGACGGCGATGTCAGGTGATTTAGTCTTCCAGCGGCGATGTTGGGTGATGTGGTTGTCTGAAGGCAATGTCAGAAGAAGTTGACGTGGATAACTGACGGCGATGTCAGATCGATATTTCTCCAGCTGGTTGCCGTGCAGCTAGCGTTGCAATATTCGAAGATTTGTTCCCCGTAGAGTACCGTGTGCTCGTGCAGTTGGCAAATTTTCGGGTTTACCGGTATTCAATCGTCTCGCACCTTGATTGGTTGAGAGCCGTTCGCTTCTCACCCAGTCAGGTTCAAGCCGTTTGAATAGGGGCAGCTGTTGCACCCCAAAATTTGACCAACAATTATTTATCCATCTAGTGTTTGAAAGTTGATCTTCAGAGGAATTGGTTGGAACCAAGGTTGTGTGCTTCATAGCTTGAGAGTTGTGGGTGCTCCTCAGATGATTCTGAGACTTTGAGAATGAACTGGATGTTTGGAGAAAGCCTATGAGATGTCTTGATAGCCATCATGAAGCCCAGAGAGGTCATTATGCAAGGGTTCAGAAGATTCAACCATGAATGATAGAATTAGGGTTTTGACTGGGCCAACCCTAGATCAGCTGAAGATTTGGAGAAGGTTGAGACCTAATCCAAGGGCCATGAGATCATGGAATGATGTATAGAGATGTTATAAAGATGATTCCTAGGCCAACTCATCATGATTGAGGAGTTTGAGAAGTTTTGAGTTAGGGTTTCTGAGGATTGTCAGTGAAAAAACCCTAGTTTGATCCTTGTCTTCCAGGAAGTTTTAGCTCAAGATGTGATTGATATCTCATCTCCCCCACAACATGAATGTTGTAGAGATTGTTCTTAGATTTAATTTGAGTGGTGGAAGTCCTTGATAGGAGTTACAGAGCTCAAGTTATGGTTTTGACAAATTACAGGTCATCTGAGGTATGTGAATCTGGGTCCTTGAAAGTCACCCAACTTGCAGACAACTTTTGCCCTAGTAGGATGATTCCTATGATTTCTTGGTCAACATGAATGTTGAAGGGCATATTCTTAGCTTTAATTTGAGTGGTAGAAGTCCTTGATAGGATTTGTGGAACTCAACTTATGGTTTGAACAAGACAGGGGTATTTTGGTCATTTGTCAGTTATAGGTCATTTTAGCCAATGCCTAAAACTCCTATTTCCAAGCCTCAAATGGAAAAACTCAAAACATGAAAGTTGTTCAAAATGTGATTTTAAGTCTAGAAAGAAGGTCACAAATTGTTGGAAAAGCTCATAGCATGAAGTTGCATGATTGGTTAAAAATGAATTAAAAATGGCATATAAGTTTGAAAAGTTGAATTTGAAAATTGGTTTGGAGGATCTAGGAATCCAAAATAGGTCATCCAATATATCATTTTGATTGGAAACATTACTTTGAGAACTTTGGTTCAAATAGATTTTTCATTTGAGGCCTAAAAAAGGGACTTTCTTTGCAAACCTATTACTTGCATTATAAGGCAATGTTGAGAAACCTTACACAAGCCAAATCAAGCCTTCCTACCTATCCAAACACATTGGAAATGGTTCATATGGTTGAAAGCAACTAGTTTAAGCTGACTGTAACAAGGAAACCGTGACTGGTGCATTACACTTCAAAGGAAAAATCAGAAAGTTGGATATGCTGTTTTGGGCTCTTAGAGTGGATCAAAAGCCCATAGATTTGTTCTATAAAGATAGTAGAGTGATCTCAGATGAAAAGGGTTGGTGATTTCATGCTGTGAGAGTGAAGCCATAACTGATTTTTGGAGGAAGAACTCAGAATCGGTTTCTGAATTGGAGAGAGTTTCAAGCCAAATTTCTGATTGGAGAGTGATCCTTGCTCATCACTGAAGGTGTTTGAATCAATTCAGAGTGGATTTTGCGCCTTGAAGACCTTCTGTTGATCACTTCTTCACAGGTATGTAACCTTTAAATTATGCTTTGATCTAGGCTGAATTAGGTAGAATCTTGCATGTGGTTAGGTTCTAGCATGAACAAGGATCGTTTCTGGATAGTTTCATGGTATTTGGTGATGATCAAGAGTGATGTGCAATTTCTGTTGAGAGTTAGTTATGAGGATTCTTGTTGTTTCAATCGTGTTTGGATAGTGGAAACCGATCAGTGATAGATGAGGATTAGATCCATGCTTTTAGTTTTGAGAATCATGATGATCAAGATTTGTGTAGTTTCTGAAAATCCTATGGTGTTTTGATTTAGAGGATGATTTAGGGTATTCTGAGGTTGGATTGAGGATCTCCATGAAAAACCGAGTTGAATTGATATAGTTTGGGGTTTGATTGGTGACTTGAGTTTGGGGGTCCATCGGAGAAGACAGTGGTTTCCGCCGTGAACCACCGCCTGTAACATTGAGGGCTGCCTGAGGCATTTGAGGAAGATGGATGAGAGCCATCAGATCATGGCTTGACCTTTGACCGAGAGTGAGATTGGAGGGCCACGATTGAATTGGAAACTCAGTCTACTGAGTTCAAAGCAAAACGCCGCGTTTCAATTAGTGAAGGGCGTTGGGCCTCGTCCAGATTTCCTATCCGCACCCCCTTTTTTGTTGGCCCAATTGAGATTCAACTGCGCGCCTGTTCTATTCACACCCCTCCCTCATTTTCTTCATTTTTTATTTTTTATATTGTTTTACTTTTTTTCATGAACTTTAAAAATTCATTAAAAATTGATAAATGATGAGTTTTTGGTCATTCTTTTTTCTATGATTAGATAATTTTGTGTAGAAAAATATAAAAATAAAATTGGAATTTTATTTTTAATATGGAATTAATGGTGATATTTTCTTTTAAATAGGGTATTTTATTTCTTTTAGTTTGTACCTTATCTTGCAAGAATTGTTTTAGGACCTTCCCTTAGGTTTTTTAATTCATTCTTTTTTGTGTGATTAGATATTGAACCCTAGTTTCATGTAGGACTTATCCCTTGATTTTAGAAATTAAATTTGATGTAGTTTGATAGTTGAACTTAGGATAGCCAAATTAGGGTTTTAAGTGGTATAGTTGAACTTAAACTCTTTGTTTTGGGGTTTTTTTAGGACAAATTAGTATATAGGGAATATATGGGACTTAAGGGTAGTTAATTAGGATCCCCTAGAATTTATATTAGGAATTAATATAGTAATATACTATTTTTGCTTGATTTTTGAATTGGATGATTGTTTGTGTGGCCTTTAGGGCAAGTTTTGTTCAGTTTGCTTTAGTTTGAAGTTTCCCTTTGCTTGAGGAGCTTGGGCATCATTGGAAGATCATGTGAAGAGCTTGTGGATCATCATGGAAGCTTTGAAGACCTTGCAGAGGAGTTTAGCATAGCTTTTGTTGTTTTGTTTATAGGTTTATAGGTGCATAGGCAGAGCCCTAGATAGAATATTTTGTTCAATAAACAAGGAGTGTCTTGTCCACCTCCTTTCTTCTCTATGACATAGAGTCCCTTAAGGGTATTCACCTCTCTCCTTTGGAGGGATTAGTGACCTTTCCCTATAAGGTAGAACTCTGAGAGAGCCTCCCCTTTGATGTTAAGTCCTCAATGGCATCCTTTGGAAGTCAGTGAGCACTGTAACATCCCCACCTCATCTTGTTGACTGAATCTTGTTTGCTGGAGCATTTGAGCCATTGAAGATAGAAGCTGAAGCTTTGAAGAGGATGATTCCTTGAAGATTGTTGAAGTATGAAGACTTTGTTGATGCCTGAAGATCCCTGGAGATAGTAAAGCCTGAAGGTGGAGCTGATCAAAGGAGCTGAAGCTCAAGGGAGAAGATGAGTTGATACTCATGTTGTAGGGTTGATACCTGGAAAGCAAGTGATCTCTGAAGTCTGAAGACTGGGTTGCTGTTGGAGGAGCTGAGGCTTTCTTCTGTTTTCTTTGATGTATTGTGTGTTTTGTCTGATTTGTCTGTTGCATTAGACTAAGTCCATTTAGAATAAGTTCAGTCTAAGAGCATGAGTGCATCTGATTGTATTGTTATTGCTTGGCTTTGCTTGCGGGTATTCGGTAGAGCCCAGCTCCCTTGCCCATGTGTTTATTTTGCTTGATAGCATGATTTCATTTCTTCTACCTGTGTGATTGCAGTTTACTGTTTCTTGCTTGATAGCATGTTGTTTATCTTTAGTATGATTACTGTTATTTCATGACTGGCTTGAGGTTGAGACGAGCTTGTGGAGGCTGAAGCCCCACACACATTTCCTCCCTCACTTGCATTGCATGCATTTTACCGTTAAAGCTGATGCTTTTGTCTGTTCTGGTGTATCATTGACATGATCCCTTAGGACTCTCATTTCCTTTGATAAGGATTTGATGATAGACTTTTAGGTTGAAACCTATGCATGACAACATCTAGGAGTTCCCTGTTCAAACCTCAACCATAGGATGAATCCATGGCATGATAACAGTAGGACTTGATAGTCTCCCTCCTAGTTGGGCCTGTTCTCTTCTCATCTCGAAACAGTTTAAGATACAGTAATCATGAATGATTTCTTTCGTACGTTACGAGCCTTAAGCTATCTGAGAAAGGATTGTGGGAGAGTTTCTTTTCCACAGTCTGGATGTTTAGTATGGTACCCTTTGGGTGACATGCGACGCATTCACTCTCAGGTCATAGTCTCTAGTACGGTTGAAATCGCAAACGCAATAAAAAACACTTCTTGTAGGAGATAACTCGTAGTTAGCCGAACTACGTTTGCTCTGATCTTTCATACCAGATGAAAGTACGTAGGCATAGGATGCGACATCCTAGCGAGCAACCTTCCCCACCTTCACCCGTAGTTAGGCGAACTACATTGACTCTGATTTCTCGTTCCAGACGGGAATACGTAGGCATAAAGCGCGACGCTTTGCCGAGTCATTTTTCTTTTCTTTTTCAGCCAGCCTTGATAGGTAGATAGATTATAACCAACCCGTCCAAGTAAACAAACAAGCGAGGATCCCGTCGAGTACGACGGACGTGAGGGGTGCTAATACCTTCCCCTTGCGTAACCGACTCCCGAACCCAGACAATGGTTGCGATGACCTTGTCTTACCCTTTTTCGTCAGGTTTTTCCGATCGTTTCCTTTCCCGCTCTGAGGGATAAATAACGAAAGGTGGCGACTCTTCTGTCATGCCGGCACCTTATTTTCGCGCAAGCGACAGCTGGCGACTCTGCTGGGGACCTTATAGTTTCCTAGGGATCCAACGTCCCGAAAGCGAGTCAGTTTTGGGATCCAACGTCCCTTAAGAGAGTCAATCCTATCGTTTGTGTGTTTGCTTGTTGGGTTGCGTTTATTTATCGCATTTTTTACTTCTCGCACTTTATTTCCCGCATTTTATATTCAGTAAAATATGATTATTTGTGCTGTTGTGGGATGGGAGTTCTGATTGAGTGAGAAGCCAGACCCAGGCTTGAGTGCACCATAGACTTAGAGTGGAAATTAGTGGGCGCGTGCTTGCTTTGCAGGCACTAGTGTCTCATGAAATCCACGCTCAGACGAGGTTCATCCGGTTGGCTTCACTTTCAACCCTTTGGGTTGAGACGGTTGCTGGTTTGGTGGATTGTCGACTCTGGGGACCGATCATTTGTGATTCAGCTAAGTGAGGCCTCTTTAGGACTTGATGATGCCACTCCTTCTGGGAATCGTATCATCAGTTTTGAAAGTCTGTGACGCTGATGAACGCATAGGATGCCGTACCTTGAGTCAGTCTAGGTTCATACCTGTGAAGGGGACTGGGTTTGTTGCAGGAAACTTAGACCTTCAGACTACCTGGTTTTTCTTGACAGTAAATCAGTTATGTTGGGTTCTCAGTTACAGATATGCTTGTTCTTGACAGAGCGAGGGTTTGATCAGAGGATTTTATCATCAGGTGTTTGTCTGTTCTTGATAGAGCAGGCTTTGATCAGTGTATTATCGTCAGTGGTTTGTTCTGGACGGAGCAGATTTTGAGTGAGGTCTGAAGACCTCATCGGCAGATGTTATTTGTTCTTGATAGGGCAGATTTTGAGTGAGGTCTGAAGATCTCATCAGCAACTGTGTGTTTGTTCTTGATAGGGCAGATTTTTGATTTGGGGTCTGAAGACTTCAACAGATATTCCTTGATATTGCACTCGGGATTCTTATTATCTGTCACTTACTCTTGTCAGAACAGAATTTTGGTCCTATCAGATGGTCATTCTCAGCAGATCAGATTAGTGGTCTTACACCGGGGTTTCCTTCTCATCAGTGACTGTTGATACCGAATCTCCACAGCAGCCACCTGGATATATTATTGCATACCTGCATCTTGCATTAGTTTGCACATTCATCTGCATTCCATTAACGTGTGTCTGTGTTGCAGGTACCGTTTCCCCGATCCCGAAGTTCTCGTCTTCTGCTGTTATTATGGCTTCTCTCAGGAAGACTGTTGCGTATAGATTCCCAACCCCTGACGTGTCGAAGCTGACTGGTTTGATAGCCCTGGCAGGGGATTCTGTGAAGGATAGGTTCAGGAAGTCTTATGGCAGGTTGCTTAGTCTGGTTTGCAAACCTTCTACGTCCGAGTTGAATGGGTTACATGCTCTTCTGCAGTTTTATGACCCTCCCTTGAGGTGTTTCACTTTTCATGACTTTATTCTCGCGCCGACATTGGAAGAGTATGCTGATATGTTGGGTGTGCCTATCAAAAGGCATATGCCTTTTGTCCACATGGATGCTGAACCTGATCTGGTTAGTTTGGCTTCCTCACTCCATTTGAGCGCTTCTGAGTTAGTGGTAACAAGTTGGAACAAGGTCCCAGGGTTCTCTCTGCAGTTTCTGATAGCTAAGGCTCAGCAGTGTGCTAAGGACAAATGTTGGGACACCTTCAGCGCCATCCTTGCTTTATGCATATATGGCATCATCCTATTTCCCAGCATGCCTGATTTCGTAGATTTTGATGCATTCCATATCTTTGCCTCAGGGAATCCAGTCCCTACTCTGATCGGAGACGTTTACCATTCAGTGCATTACAAGAATGAGAACCAGAGAGGGAAGAATGTTTCATGCTGCGTACCGTTGTTGTACAAGTGGTTTGATAGTCATTTGCCCAAGAGGGGTTCTTCTGTCTTGTCTACAGCCACGGTTGAGTGGCCTGAGCGTCTGATGAGCTTGTCGGCAGAAGACATTGTTTGGTTCGTTGACAGAAGCAGGTTAGGCACCGAGATGATCTTCAGTTGCAGTGGGTTTCCTAACGTACCTCTGATAGGTAGGAAGGGTTGCATCAACTACAACCCATCATTGCTAGTTCGTCAGTTTGCATATGCTTTGAGGAATCCACCGAAGGAAGAAGAGGTACAGGAATCTCTGTACCTCACGGGTATTCTAGAGGGGGAGTTGTTGTCCAAGCTTCAGTATGCGTGGAACAATATCAGCACGAGAGGAAAGTCTTCGTTGGGGAAGAGCGACAACCAAGCTTATCCTCCTTATTCAGATTGGATCAGAGCCAGAGCCAGCGCTATAGGGATGCCATTCCCTCATGTCAGACCAGAGAGTCCTCCACCAGTCGAAGAGCCTACCACTGTGTCTATTCATCAGCACAACCAGGTATTAGCCGAGCGTGACGAATTGAAGAGGGCAAATGCAGAATTAGAGAAGGAGTTAGCTCAGCTTCGAAGTGAGAGGAACGAAGCCGTGCATGCTCTCAAAAAGCAAGCAGAGTCGGTGAGCCAGCTGAGTGCAGACTTGGCAAAGCAGATTGCTGATCGGGAACGCTTAGGTCGAGACTTCAGAGCTGCTAATGATGTGTTGGCTACGAAGAAGACGCACCTGGAGGAAGCATACCGGAGAATATCCAAGTTCGACCAGCATTGGAAGACTTCCATGGCCACCAGGAAGGAGCGAGAAGACAAGCTGATACTGCAGATTTATAAGCTAGAGACTAAAGTGAAGGACAGTGAACGGAGGTTTGACGAAGAGATCGCCCGCAGGTACTCCGCTGAAGCCCGTCTCAACAAAGCTATTGCTAGCCTGAGGGAGCATAAGCTGATGTTTGAGTCTAAGAAGCGGAAGCTGGAAGATTGCTTTGGCGAAGGCGCTTGGGAGAGTTCAGTTCAGGGGCTTCAGCATACTGTCAGGCAGAGGGAACTACTCGTCGAGGGGTTGCTCACTTCGCCAGATCATTCAGAGACAAAGGAGTTATTAGCAGAGTATCGCGCCCGTGGCCGTGCTTGACTAGTCTTATCCCTGTTGTTTTTGATCTTTGATGTATGCTGACCATCACCAGACTTGTTGGCTGAGGTCACGCTGTTGATTTGTACTCGATGATACTGTGTACAGCCTTGACAGGCCTTTCCATGTATATATGAGATTGATGTTTCCATGATTGGGCTCGGATTTCTTCTTCCTCTTGTTATTATCAGCACCGTCACTAAGGCACTAGGATCGAGGAAAAATCTCCCACGCACACAGACACACGCATGCATCTGCATGAAGCATATTTGCATAGTGTATATCTTGTTGTTTTTCCTAACCTTTATTGTTGACCAGGTTTTTCAGGTTCCGCGCTGCTTCCGATCTCCAGGATTGATCAAAGACTCATCCACCGCTACTCAACTCGCGCCAATCAGACAAGAATCATGGACTAGGTACAGTCAGATGTTCAAGAGCTCCGTGAGCGAATGGATCGTTTTATGGAGCTGATGCAGGTAGTCGCGAATGGCCAAGATCAGCTTCGTACTCTGGTTAAACCTCTGATCTCCAGGGTTGACAGTAATGGCATACTTCATGGAGGGGCCGTGCCTACTCCTCCTCAAGGGGATACTCCACAGAACGTTGTTCCTGCTGCCGGGGGCAACGGCAGTGCTAACGGCAATCTGATGACTAATCTCGGACTCAACGCGGCTGGCGCCGTCAATGGTAGTTTGGGAGCCAATGTTAACATGGGGCCGGTCAACGGCAATGCTGGTGCAGGAAATCTGGTGGTGCCTCAACCGTGGCTGGAGGACCATCAGGATGATATATTCTCTCAGAGAGGTATAGAGGCAGAGTTGAATGCCGAGGCTCGACTCAGGTTCAAGGCGCTGGAAGACAAGATGAGGAGCATAGAAAATCAGAACACATTGGGCGTTGACATGTCCAACCTCGGGTTGATTGCTGACTTTAAAGTACCCCACAAGTTCAAGGTGCCTACCTTTGAGAAGTATAAGGGTACTACTTGCCCCCGGGTCCACCTTCGATCTTATTATAGAAAGATGTCTGCTTATTCTGACGATGAGAAGTTGCTGATGCACTTCTTTCAGGATAGTCTTTCTGGTCCATCACTCGAATGGTATATGGGCTTGGAGCCCGCTGCTGTGCGCACCTGGAAAGAGCTTGCAGAAGCGTTTGTTCTCCACTATCAATATAATAGCGACTTGGCTCCCAACCGAGTTCAGCTTCAGAATCTCTCACAGCGGAACAATGAAAGCTTCAAAGAATACGCCCAGCGGTGGCGTGAATTGGCTGCCCGGGTTCAACCACCGATGGTTGAGCGTGAGTTGGTACAAATGTTCGTGGCTACCCTTCCTGGAATCTATTATGAAAAGCTGGTCAGTGGCATGTCGGGAACGTTCTCGGCTCTTATCACTTTGGGTGAGCATGTTGAGAACGGTATAAAGATCGGAAAAATTCAGGGCGAATCATCCTCAGCTGGAGGAGGTAGCAAGAAACCCTATACTGGCAAGCGTCGAGAGGGGGATGCCAGTGCTGTCACTAATGCTAGGAGAAAGGGCAAGGGCCCTCAGCCTCAGATTGCTAGCATAAACATCCCAGCTGCTCCGCCGCAGCCGCAGCCGCAGCCGCAGCAACCTCAGCAGCAGAATAATCAGGGGTATAAAAGATATCAGAATCGGGCTCCTATGGCAAGCCGTCAGTTTGATACTCCACCTATGTCATATGCGCAACTTCTGCAAACTTTGCTGCAGCTTCAGCTAGTACAAAAGAGGACGTTGGCTCCCTTAACAGGGGCGCCACCACCGGGGTATGATGCCAGTGCTACTTGTGAGTTCCATACTGGGGCACCTGGCCATACGATTGAGAATTGTAAAGCTTTTAAGCACAAAGTCCAGGACTTGGTGGACGCCAAGGTTATCAACTTTTCTGACAACGTGCCCAACGTCACCAAGAATCCAATGCCTCATCATAAGGGGGGCGGGGTGAATGCTGTCATCACCGAGGGGAGTACGGACTTGCTGACTGATGTCAAAGATTTGAAGACGCCGTTGAGTTTTGTCAAGGCTAAGTTGCTGAAGAAGGGCTTCTTTCCTGGATGTGGAGAATTATGTATGGCTTGTGCTACGCTTCCTGATGGGTGTGAGCAGCTGATCGAAGGTATCCAAAGTCTGATGTCCGAGGGTATTTTACAGTTCAGCCGGAGCGTTGAGAGCACATCAGGGGAAGTTGTGCTGAAGCAGGCAGACGAAGTTGCTACCATTACCATTCCTCGCCACCCTATTACTATTTCTGCGCCTCGTCCGCCTACTATTACCATCACCAGGGCCGGACCAATCCCATTCGAGAGCACCAATGCCGTTCCATGGCATTATGGCGCCGAAGTTTATTGTAATGGTCAGAAGATAGAGCTTGAGCCGTTCGGGTCCACTATGCAGAATCTTACTGAGGTCAGTGGTATCACTCGGAGTGGTAGAGTGTTCGCACCAGCAGAGGTTGCAGCAGAGAAGGTGGTCCGGGCTGACGCTGTGGATAAGGGTAAAGGTAAAGCTGTCGAAGAGGTCCCCGCAGGGGCAGAGAAGGACTTGCTGGTTAAAGATGCTGAAGAGTTCATGCGACTAATCAAGAAGAGTGACTACAAGATTGTAGATCATCTTCATCAGACTCCGTCAAAGATCTCGATTCTTAACTTGTTGTTGTGCTCTGAGGCGCACCGCAACGCATTGCTGAAGGTATTGAATGCTGCATACGTGCCGCAGGAGATATCAGTGAATCAACTCAAGGAAGTAGTAGCCCATGTCAATGCTGGTAATGGGTTGGGATTTACAGATCTGGAGCTGACTCCTAAGGGAAGAGATCACAACAGCGCCTTGCACGTCTCAATAGAGTGCAGAGGCACGATTATGTCACATGTCCTGGTGGATACGGGTTCCTCGCTTAACGTGCTTCCGAAGAAGGCACTGATGAAGTTGGATACCCGTGGACTGCTGTGCACGCCCAGTGATCTGGTCGTGAAAGCCTTTGACGGAACCAAGCGCCACGTCTTCGGAGAATTGACCCTGCCCATTCAAGTTGGTCCAGAGACGTTCAATGCGGTTTTCTATATCATGGATATCATGCCCGCCTATAGTTGCCTCTTAGGTCGGCCATGGATCCATTCTGCTGGTGCTGTGACGTCCACGCTGCATCAGAAGCTTAAATATGCTGTTGGGGGCAGCATAGTGACAGTCTGTGGAGAGGAGGACATCATGGTAAGCCACCTGCCGTCCTTTAAATACGTTGAAATGGATGGTGAGATCCATGAGACTCTTTGCCAGGCTTTTGAAACCGTCAGAGTGAAGGAGGTGGCTCCCGTTGTCGCGGAGAAGCAAGAGTTGAACCTCTCCTCGTTTAAGGAAGCTAGAGCCGTTGTCGAAGCTGGTTCCACCCCAGGCTGGGGGCATGTTTTGGATATACCAATCAAGCAGGATAAGTTTGGATTGGGATATTCTCCGCAAGCTGAAGCTTCATCTTCTTCTGGTAGCTCGTCTCGTGGGAAAGGGCCGATCTTATTCACCAAGGGGGGAGTAATTTTCGAGAGTATCAACGCTGCGTCGGAGGACAGCGGAGACAGTGATTGCGATCTCGACGCCTGGATTCAACCGAGCAAGCCGGGCGAGCACCTCCACAACTGGACCATCAAGGAGATTATCAAGCTGACAAGTGAAGAGTAATGATTTGCTTTTTACAATCTTTGTACAGCCCTATGTCCTGCCCGGGGCATAGTGGTTTTACTGTCAGGGCCTTGTTGGATTATGTGTATGCATTTTGTTAATAAATAAAAGGCGTTTTCTTCGTAATCAAATATTGTGTTCTCTGTTATTCCTATTTTATGTTTATTTCGAAAGAACAGCAAAATGGCAACGAGGTTCGTGCTAACCTGCATATTCCTGCTTTAAACTTAACCCTTGTTATTGCAGGATCCACGTAACAGATGACATCGACTCTGGACCCTCTACGGCTCACTACGACTTTGATTGCCCGATCTATCAAGCCGAGGATGAGATTGATGAAGACGAAGACCTTCCGGAAGAATTGGCCCGCTTGTTGAGACAAGAGGAGAAGGTTATTCTGCCTCACGAGGAGGATATTGAGATTGTAAATCTGGGTTCTGAGGAGCTCGTCAGAAATGTCAGAGTTGGGGCTGCGCTGCAGAATGATGTCAAGCATAGGCTGGTCGAGATGCTTCGAGAGTATAGTGACGTCTTTGCTTGGTCATATGAGGATATGCCCGGACTCGACACTGATATCGTGGTTCATCGCTTGCCGTTGCGAGAAGATTGCCCTCCAGTCAAGCAAAAGCTCAGGAGGACGAGACCAGACATGGCTGTAAAAATCAAAGAAGAAGTCCAGAAGCAGTTGGACGCAGGATTTCTAGCCGTTACCACTTACCCTCCGTGGGTCGCCAACATAGTGCCTGTACCGAAGAAGGACGGTAAGGTACGCATGTGCGTCGATTATCGGGATTTGAACAGGGCGAGCCCTAAGGATGACTTCCCGTTGCCTCATATCGATGTGTTGGTCGACAATACAGCCCAGTTTTCCGTGTTTTCGTTCATGGATGGCTTCTCCGGTTACAATCAGATTAAGATGGCACCGGAGGACATGGAGAAAACGACGTTCATTACCCCCTGGGGTACATTTTGCTATAAGGTAATGCCCTTCGGTCTGAAGAACGCAGGGGCCACTTACCAGCGAGCAATGGTAACTTTGTTTCATGATATGATTCATCATGAGATCGAGGTCTATGTTGATGACATGATTGCAAAGTCCCAAACGGAGGAAGAGCATCTGGTCAACTTATTGAAGCTTTTTGAGAGGCTTAGGAAATTCAGGCTGAGGTTGAATCCTAACAAGTGCACTTTCGGAGTGCGGTCCGGAAAGTTATTGGGTTTATCGTCAGTGAACGAGGTATTGAAGTCGATCCTGCAAAAATAAAAGCTATCCAAGAGATGCCAGCGCCGAAAACAGAAAAAGAAGTTCGTGGTTTCCTGGGCCGAATAAACTACATTGCAAGGTTTATCTCTCAGCTCACGGCCACGTGTGAACCGATGTTCAAGCTTTTAAAGAAAGATCAGGCGATTACTTGGAATGAGGATTGCCAGAAGGCATTCGACAAAATAAAGCAGTATCTTCAAGAACCTCCAATCTTGATACCCCCAGTGGCTGGACGGCCATTAATCATGTACCTGACGGTTCTGGAGAATAGTATGGGGTGTGTTCTCGGTCAGCACGACGAGACGGGCAGAAAAGAGCATGCCATTTATTATTTGAGTAAAAAGTTCACTGAGTGTGAATCTCGATACTCGATGTTGGAGAAGACGTGTTGTGCATTAGCTTGGGCTGCCAAACGTCTACGACAGTATATGCTCAACCACACCACTATGCTGATTTCGAAGATGGATCCGATCAAGTACGTCTTCGAGAAGCAGGCTCTTTCGGGCAAGATTGCCAGATGGCAGATGGTGTTAACAGAATATGATATTCAGTACGTCTCTCAGAAAGCCATTAAGGGGAGCGTATTGTCTGATTACCTTGCTGAACAGCCAATCGAAGACTACCAGCCGATGAAGTTCGAATTCCCTGACGAGGACATTATGTTTCTCAAAGCGAAGGATTGCGATGAGCCGTTGCCCGATGAGGGGCCAGATAGGAAGTCTCAGTGGAAGTTGATATTCGACGGAGCGGTTAATTCCTATGGAAGTGGCATTGGGGCTATCATCACGACTCCTCACGGATCCCACATCCCTTTTACTGCGAGACTGACGTTTCCAGTTACCAACAACGAAGCAGAGTATGAAGCATGTATTATGGGTCTAGAAGAGGCAATTGATTTGAGAATCAAGAATCTAGACATATATGGTGACTCAGCGCTTGTAATCAATCAGATTAAAGGGGAGTGGGAAACTCGTCAAGCGAATTTAGTGCCGTACATGAATTATGCCAGGAGGCTGCTTCCTTTCTTCGACCGGGTGGAACTTCATCATGTACCCAGGGCTGAAAATCAAATGGCTGATGCCCTAGCTACGTTGGCTTCAATGTATAAAGTCAATTATTGGAATGAGGCTCCAAGAATTGTACTTTCGCGTCTTGATAGACCGGCATTTGTCTTTGCAATCGAGGATGCCACTGACGGCAAGCCATGGTTCCACGACATCCAAACCTTCCTTATGACTAAGGAATATCCTGCGGGAGCGTCAACCCAGGATAAGAAGACTCTGAGGAGGCTGTCTGGAAATTTTTATCTCAATCCTGATGGGGTGCTGTATAAGAGAAACCACGATCTCGTGCTGCTCAGATGTGTGGATGAAAAAGAGGCAGGTATGCTCATGGAGGAAGTCCATGAGGGCACATTTGGTACGCACGCCGGCGGGCACGCCATGACGAGAAAGATCCTGAGAGCAGGGTATTACTGGCTGACTATGGAGTCGGATTGCTTCAGATTCGCGAAGAAATGTCACAAATGCCAGATTTATGCTGATAAAGTTCATGTGCCGCCGTGCCCATTGAATGTCATGTCCTCCCCTTGGCCGTTCTCCATGTGGGGCATTGACATGATAGGCAAGATCGAGCCCACCGCATCCAATGGTCATCGTTTCATTCTGGTAGCTATCGACTACTTCACCAAGTGGGTGGAGGCAGCCTCGTACGCTAATGTGACCAAGCAGGTGGTAGCTAAATTCATAAAGAGGGACATCATCTGTCGCTATGGAATTCCCGAGCGGATCATTACTGATAATGGTTCGAATTTGAATAACAAGATGATGAAAGAGCTGTGCCAGAGCTTCAAGATTGAACACCACAATTCATCTCCTTACCGACCGAAGATGAATGGCGCTGTTGAAGCGGCCAACAAGAACATCAAGAGGATTGTTCAGAAGATGGTTGTGACGTATAAAGATTGGCACGAGATGCTGCCGTTTGCCTTGCACGGTTATCGTACGACGGTGCGTACGTCGACCGGGGCAACTCCTTTCTCCTTGGTGTATGGTATGGAAGCTGTCCTACCGTTAGAAGTGGAGATTCCCTCTTTGCGAGTTTTGGTTGATGTAAAACTTGATGAGGCAGAATGGATTACGAACCGCTTGAACCAGCTCAGCCTGATGGACGAGAAGAGGTTAGCATCGATTGCATTTGGTCGTCTATACCAAAGCCGAATGAAGAAAGCTTACGATAAGAAGGTGCGTCCTAGAAGCTTTCAGACGGGTGATCTCGTCCTGAAGAAGATTCTTCCGCCACACTCCGATCACCGGGGCAAGTGGACTCCGAATTACGAAGGGCCGTATGTCGTCAGCAAGGTCTTCTCAGGAGGAGCTTTGTTGTTATCCACGATGGATGGTGAAGATTTTGCATCCCCGGTGAACGCGGACGCGGTTAAAAAATACTTTGCTTGAAAGAGACCCGCTGGACAAAAAAGAAAGAGTCCAGGCAAAAAAGGGGCATCCCGGCTGTTGCACCCCAAAATTTGCCCTCACAATACAAGACTTTGTGTTCTAAGAAGGTTCACAAGGTTCACAAGTTCTCCAACAACTTGCATAACCTTTCATGAAGTTCATAAAGTCTACAAGCTACTTTATGAAGGGTCACAAGACCTTTCATGAGGTTCATGAAGTCCATAGGTTGCTTCTTGAGGGTTACAAGGTGCAATAATATTTAGTGTGGATCATTACAGTCAAAACACTTCAGAGTACGAACATTGGATTACAGAGATCCTAGGATTATTCTACTGTTCGTTCCCTCAAGGCGTCTCAAGGGTTTTAGTGTCTTCCCTGGAGATTGTGTCCTTATCATCAAGGTTTCGTAAGAAACTAGTGTGTATACCAAGCTACGCCATCACCTAATTTCGTAAGGTTGGGTCATCATTTGCGAGAAGGAACTCGGACCTATTTAGTATTCGATACAACGATCGTGAATGAGAGAAACCAGGTTTATTTCAATGAGTGAGGGAGATTTTAAGAAAGGGAGTTTGGGATCAAATTTGCAGATTATATTACAAGATCCATTTTTATATATATACTGATTTATAGTACAAGCTAAGTAAGCTCATCATAAGATACGCGGTTGAATTTCAATTTATGAAGGAGCCACAAGAATGAATTCAAGTTATGTTATTCACCATAAATACTCCATACAGATTCCCGTTTTTTAATCATAATGTACAACCGTATTGAACACCAAAGTAATTCCTAATTTCGACGAACAATGGATTACAAGAACATTCTGTACTTTATTGACATATGTGCACTTCAATAATTACACAACAAATCCTAAATTTATACAAGCTTCCCACATAGAAATCCCCTGGTATTTAACACACATAAAAGCAGAGTCCACGTGTGATCAAGTTGAGCTTTATGAAGAGATAAGTCATACGTCTTCAATACCGAACCTCGCACTCCGCCTGTGTAACTGCGTTCGCACCTACGTAGTCAGATTTGAAATTGAATCAGATACAAAGTTTCCAAAGGAGGGAAACAGGTTACTACTTT
Source organism: Lathyrus sativus (assembly GCA_963859935.3). Classification (NCBI taxonomy): domain Eukaryota; kingdom Viridiplantae; phylum Streptophyta; class Magnoliopsida; order Fabales; family Fabaceae; genus Lathyrus; species Lathyrus sativus. Next base: position 71,491 of record CAWUDS030003960.1, read on the forward strand.
GTTCGGCGAATCGCCACGAAGTCTTTCTAAGCCACCTGCATAATACCGAGCTCAAGTTTGTACGACATTGGTGTCGACGTCGTTGCTAAGCCGCACGCTTTGCATGTGTGTAGAACCTGCAAACCGAAATGCAAACATGATAAGTAAATCAAGAAGAGAATGAAATCCATCACAGGATGATGAGAACTTATCATTAGACAACAAGATCTCTTTGAGGCATAAGAACCGGAAACTGTCCATCTTTGATTCCTGCGAGAAGGTCGTTAGCCTTGATACGATTATGGCTTTGGATGTTCCTGCAGAAAGTCTGTAGTTAAAGTCAAGATTTAATGTGGCTAAGGTTCAAACCACATGATAACTTTTATGGCGTTGTATCGAACTTAAAGATAAACCAAGAAAGGAGCATAGTTAAACCCACAGCAGTTTTGAGGAAAAGTCAGCATCAACAAGCTCTCCTGTAGTGTCAAATGGCATCGATTCATTGCACAGTCGGTCATCCTCATTCGTTAAATCTCCAACAGGTGCACGCTGTTCAGTTGCATTCCAAGGACCATCGGATTATCTATCTCCATTCAACCATAGTTCAGCTGCGTCACCGTTCATCTACCCGCTCCATGCCAAGCCTATCCCTGCGCAAAGAGCAATCACCGTTTAATTACGAGCTGATGATGAATTCCTGAGGATTTTAATATGAGCTTCTAAACATAACTATAAGATGATTGTTTCGCATGAAAAGCCTATAACATTTGAGAGAGCATCACCTGCAGTTTTGGGACACATCAGCATTGTTTAAAAGATAACAGACTGAATTTATGATTAGAAGACTTCGATCAGAATAGCATCAAACAGAGCAACGGTTATTGCACTTTTCAAGGCATGTTCCAAACAGAATCAGTTTCCTCCACAAGCTCCATTGATTCACCCAAATCAGTCTCGTGCTATGTATCCTAATCAGCAGGTAGCTTTGTTGCCTTCATCTGTTCAAGGTCAAAGCACCCCTCTTCTGCAGCTGCAGCCAGGATATACTCCTAATCAACAAACTAGACAGACCAACCAGCGCCCTATTTTGCAAAAATTACCTCAGCAACCATTGGCACAACACTAAACCCCAGTGCCATCCCATCTTCGACCTCAAAGTCCAGTACATCCATTTCCCATGCGTGCTTATCCCCAGCCCAGAGGTAATACCACATTATCTCAAAATGTCATTGAAGGCCTTCAATTTCCAATCATGCAGGACACGTCCAACCATTTGCACACACTGCCAATACGATTCCTGTTAGACCAGGGAATCAGAACATGTCGGTAGGGACCAATAATCAAATGCAGTCGAGGGCACCAGATCCAATTGAAAGACAAGGTGATGTCACTGAGCAACAAGCTGACTCCGCCAAATGAGTTGAAATCTGAAGAGAAACAAGTTTGAAACCCACTGAGGTTGGGAGTAAGCAAAACAATGAAGATCCACACTATGTGAAGACTTTGGGCCCAAATTCTAGTGCATTTGAAAACGGTGATCCGTTGGATAATAATGTTGGAAAGGGTAGAGGCTTCTGAAAGCGACCAATCCGTTCAACAATGTCAACAAGCAAGAGAGTCAATCCCGTTACACCACAACTGTCTTTGGACTGCACATTTTTTCCCTGGCCCAGAACAGATCGTTATCCGCACCTGCAAAACGCAAATCCCAAATTAGCAAAACAATTAGAGGAATATTCCCGCAAAAGATTCCAACCCAATCCAAAGTCTCAACACATTGAATCTGGACAAATAAGAGTATTAAACAAGATTGATACATTTGGAAATCTCCATTAACAGGTATTAAACGAGATTGGACGAAAATGGTAAGTTTCAAATCTGATTTACCTCAAAAAGGGAAATCCAAATCAAATATTCAAACCAATCCAATCAATGTTCAAATCAGGAATTCTCCCCAAGTCCTATATAAAAGGGAACTCGAGGCAGAAAAAAAGGGGAGGAAAACACACAAAAAAAACCCATACGGAGATCACAACCATCGAAATATTGAGCGAGGTGACTTATCTCAGTAAACAAGCGAAACCACTTCCGACCGCCGCGAGTACCATCTTCGACGAAATACCCACCTTCGATCATCCATCGTTGCCGCAAGTTCACCCCGTTTAGTTCGATCCCGTCGACACCAACAATCTTCGGTAAAACCCTAATCTTATTAAAATTATTGATTTGTTTGATGTTATCTATCTGTGCTTCAGGAACGAAAAAAATGAAGGATTGGTGATTGAAAAGGTGAAGGAGCATTAAGGTAGAGAGAGGAATCGAGAAAATGAGAGAGACGACCAATTTGGGCATTAGGGTTTCGTGTTCCTGTTTCTGTTCGTTTTGTTATTTGTGTAATTTGATGCTTAATCAGATACTAATCACACCTCCCTCACTACACGTTAAACACCATTAATCACCTAATCACTTATAACTAAAAACTTTTTTTAAATAATAATAAAACTCTTTTTTAATTAATAGTAAAACTTGATTTTTAAAACTTTTTTTAAAATGAAAAACTTAAATTTTTTTTTTCAAATAATTAAACTAAAACTTTTTTTAAAATAAAATTAAACTGTTTTTTTAATAATAAAACTAAAACTCCTTTTTTAAAAAATATTAAAATTAAAATCTTTTTTTTAAAATTTCTTAAAATTAATATTAATTCCCTTTTTTAAAAACTTAAGATCCTTTTTTTAAAAATATTAACAAAATCACTAATAAATATTTCAATTGCATTTTGTCTTTCAATATTAACTGTTTTCATCATTGATCACATTGCTGTCTAACTTTCACTAACTTTTTTTTCAGTTTTTTCTGCAGATTGTATTTAAATTCCAATTCATTATCATATATGTATCTGCTTCCTAGTTGTAATTTTGCGAGACAATTGTCGCATTTATCTTTCCGCACTTTATTTTCTGCCATTGTATGTTTATGTAATTTCCTCGCATCTTTACCGATAATTTCACTCCTCCAAAGGATTTAGGTCTAGCCATTCGACCGCCGAGTCGATAACCCTAGTTTCAACCCTTTCAAACCCTAATTTTCACAAATGCCTCGCCGCAGGCAAAATTACAATTTTACCCCTAGCATTAGGTCAAAGAGCCGCTGCGCTCATTTTAGGGTTTCCCGCCGCGGAATCCCTAACCTAACCCTAATTACAACTTAACATTTCAACGTAGAAATTTGGAGTTCCTACACTCCGCGTAAGCGTGTCCTTAAGGCGCGTTTATTCCCCTTGAGACCTTGACCACAGTCAAGAAGTTTCTAACCTCCCTATTGAGGGGAACTACGATTACTCTGATTCCACTCCCGTAAGGATACGTAGGCACAAGATGCGATGTCTTGCCGAGTAAACTTAGAATTAACCCCCTTTATTATTTATTATTGCTTATTTATATTTTATTTATCTTTGCTATTTAATTATTTTGCTTATTATTTTGTAATTGTTTCTTGGATGTAAAGTTGTTTAATTATTTAATTATTATTATGGTTAGTAATTAGGGAGTATAACAACATGTAGGTAATATTAAAATAAATTTAGATCACTTTCAAATAAAGATAATTAAAATAAACACGTCACACACGTAAGTCGATTTTAATCGCCGTCTCACTTCCTAAGGATATCCCTCAAGTTGCCTACGAATAATGGTTAAGTGGGGTGTATAAAGCAAGTCCCTCAAATAGAAAAATCATCAAAGTCCCTTATGGTTGCCTTTACGAATCAAGTCCCCCAAATAGAAAAATCATCAAAGTCCCTTATGGTTGCCTTTACGAATCGAGTCCCTTTCGAAAAATGATGATGGTCCCTTATATGTGCTTATTACATCCCACAATGGCCTTCAAAGTCAAATTATCCCTCACATGTCCCTTAACATCCAAAGTAAGGACTACCTACTCCATTATAGTAGGGATAGTCTTACTAAAGGAAAGAATGAAGAATAAGAAAGACCTTTAAACATTAGGGTAGGTTACTCCTAGGTGCTTGCTCACTTCAAAACTGTTTCACACTTAAACAAATTTTCAACAAGTTTTCAAACAAGTTCTTAACACATCCTTACATGGATTATTTATTAACTATTCTGAAAATTTTCTATTCACACACTACAATTTCAAAACAATTCAAAAGTGAGCTTAAGTACCTAAGAGCCCATGGATAACCATGGATGAAAAGGATGCTAATACCTTCCCTTTTCATAACCTACCCCCCGGACCCAAAATATTCTCTAAGGTCTTTCCTGTTCTTTTATAACCTTTCCTTATGGATAAAATAAAAGTCGGTGGCGACTCTTGCTATCCGCAACATTGTTTAAAGTCAGTTCACCGGGTTACAGAACTGGCGACTCTGCTGGGGATCTATTTAAGAGGGGTACCCTTAGGAATTAAGATCACTTTAAATTGTTTGCCTTGTTTGCTTTATTATTATATTGTTGGGGTGCTCTTATGTGTGAAAGGTCCTAACCCGGATCTAGTGTACCTTAGGTAAATGGCAATAGACCAAGGAAACTGTACGACGTATATCGATACGGTTGATCTGGTGGCCATAGTTAGTGCGACTTCTTGGTTGGTGCTTATATTCCTTAAGTCAAGTTGAGGATAATATTGAGGCTGCCATATGTTGTCAATGCACTAACTGACTTTTAGAACCCTAGTTAACTCATCTTGGCCTTTAGAAAGTAGTGAGGTAACCGGCTTTGGTGCAGACTGAAGTTGGTTGACACTCGATACTACGCTCATTGAGATCTTAAACTTGGAGGGTTTTGGTTGGCAAGTAAGTTGCCTTCTGAACAACCACCCTTGTGAAGGATCAATGATATTGAGATCCCTTAGAACCTGGTTACTTTTGTAGGACAGGATGAACCATCTAACTTCAGGGGAGGGTACTTGCCTTTGAACCTCATGCAAGCCTTTAAACCTAGGGCTATGGTGTGACTTGTTTGTGTGTGCCACATGTTTGGGATTGAGCATGACATCATGACATCATCATGCATCATAAGCATATCATTTTCCCTAACCATTTCAAGGACCAAAGGATTTATCTTTGTTCTTTGTTGCAGGTCATGGCTTCTGCTCGTAGAAACACCATCAGGATCAACTTTGTAGGGATACCTGCTAAGCTCAAGGAGTTGGTTTCCCTAGTGCCTGATCATTCCCAGTTCAACAAGAGACATGGTCACTTATTGGATCTAGTTACTTCAGGGTTCAGTGAAGACATGATGAGTGTGCTGTTTCAGTTCTTTGACCCTAAGCACCATTGCTTTACATTTCCTGATTATCAGCTGGTTCCAACCATGGAGGAGTTCTCTAAACTTCTGGGCATACCTGTTCTTGATCAGAAGCCATTCACAGGCTTAGAGAAGGAGCTTAAACCAGAAGTTATTGCTGCAGCTCTACATCTGAAGAAGTCTGACATTGTTCTAGAGACGAGAAGTGGAGTTAAAGGTATTCTTGCCAAGGTATTAGTGGATAAAGCTCAAATGTTCTTGAAGGCTATGAGCCACGATGCTTTTGAGGAGATCTTAGCCTTATTGATTTATGGCTTAGTGTTGTTCCCCAATCCTGATCAGTTCATAGACGTTCATGCCATCAACATATTCCTGAGTCACAATCCAGTGCCTACCTTACTTGGAGACATCCTACATTCTCTTCACACCCGTACTACAAGGGCAAGAGGAACTTTGATGTGCTGCATACCTTTACTTTCTAGGTGGTTTATTTCTCACCTTCCTCGCTCAGTAATGAAGAATGAGCAAGAGTTCAGATGGTCCAAGAGGATCATGTCACTTTCTCACTCAGACATCCATTGGTGCTCCAGATCTATGGAGAATGTCACCATCATTGACCGTTGTGGGGAGTTTCCTAATGTGCCACTTCTAGGCATAAGAGGAGGCATCACCTACAACCCATCTCTAGCTTTACGACAGTTTGGTTACGCCCGGAGCGATGGTCCACATGACATGTTGATTCAGGGCATTGTGTTTGATTACGACAACGATCTTCAGGGTTACCGTCAGAGATTCATCCGAGCTTGGGGAAAGGTAAACAGGATTGACAGCAAGACACTGGAGCCTAAGTACACTATTCCTATGGAGGCTTATCTCAGATGGGTACGATCTCGTGCTCAGACACTCATGATGCCATATCCTGCCGTCCTACCAGTTACCATGGAACCTGTTGCTGAAGGAGACACAGCTTATACCATCCTTCACCCAGACATGCCTACTGATATGGAAGACTTGCAGAGATCATGGATCCAACTGAAAGAGCAAAGGGATACTTTCGAGGCTCATTACAAAGCAAGCCAAGCAAGGATCCTAGAGCTAACAAAGCTACTTCATGAGGAACGAAACCTCAACTCATACCTCAACACAAAGAGGAAACGTCCATGGGAGACTTAAAACCCCATCTTTTGTACTTATTTCGTTTTCATTTTTTGTAAGCCTAAAAGGCACAACAAGTTATTACTAATAAAAAGTTACTTTCTTGTTTGTTTAAGCAAATTTAAATCCTGCGGTCCTTGAAAACATTGCATATGCATTCCCATATCATTGCATCACAGGTTTATAATTGTGCACAGGTTTCTCATCTTCTCGCTGTTTATTTCAGCAATGGCTCTTGAACAATCAGTTAAGGATCTCCAGGCACAGAATGCACAGTTCCAAGAGCTGATCCTGAACCTATCCAAGGGGCAGGATGAATTGAAGACACTGCTGGCCAAGAAGACTAAGAAGGCTAGAAGGTCTGCTGGGTTGCTCAACATGGGAAGAAGGTTCAAAGGTCCTGCCAAGACCAAGGAACAGGTTGAAGACTATGAATCTGAAGAATCTGAGCAGGAGAGAGGCAGTCTCCACAACACTATGGGGGACTCTGATTCTGAGGCTAACTACTACCATGAGCCTAACGAAGACAAATTCAAGATGCTGGTAGATAGAATGGATGCTATGGAATTACAGAAATCATCTGGGCTGGATTTTGAGGATTTGAGCTTGATATCTGGGGTGGTCATACCCATTGGGTTCAAAGTTCCTACATTTGTTGTCTATGATGGGGTCTCTTGTCCCAAATTGCATCTGAGGTCTTATGTCAGAAGAATTCAACCCCACACTGCTGATAAGAAGTTGTGGATCCATTTCTTTCAAGAGAGTTTATCTGGAGCTCAGCTAGAGTGGTATTATCAGTTGGAGAGTGTCAACATCAGAGATTGGAATGACCTTGCTGAAGCTTTATACAAGCAGTATCAATACAATGCCGACTTAGCCCCCACTCGCATGCAGCTTCAAAGCATGTCTATGGGTGCCAAAGAAAGCTTTAAGGAGTATGCTCAGAAGTGGAGAGACTTAGCTGGAAGAGTTCAACCTCCTTTGACTGATAGGGAGTTGGTTGATATGTTCATGTGTACGCTGAATGGTCCGTTTTGCAGTCATCTCATTGGAAGCTCATCATCTGGCTTCACTGAGTTGATCATGACAGGAGAGCGAGTAGAGAATGGTATCAAGAGTGGTAAGATCCAAGTGGGCACCTCTTCATCAGGTGCTGCAAAGAAGCCTCCCACTGGGAAGAAAGAATCTAATGCTGTGTATGGTCAGCCTGATCGTAACAGAAGGCATCAGTCTGTTAGTGCAGTTCATATTTCAAATCCAACTCCTGCAACAACAGAGCAGCCTCAAGGCAACCAACAGAGGGCTAGAAGACAGTTCACGAAGATCAACATGTCAATGGCTCAGGCATTGCAACACTTGTTGAAGGCTGAACTTATTACCCTGAGGGAGGCTCCTCAGAATCCCAATGTTACCTCTCCCAAGTACAATCCCAATGCACGATGTGCATATCATTCAAACTGTCCAGGACATGATACTAATAACTGCTGGGTCTTGAAGAACAAAATTCAGGATATGATTGATGCTGGAGAAATTGAGTTTGATCCACCAGGTACTCCAAATGTGATTACAGCTCCAATGCCAAATCACGAGAAGACTGTCAACGCCATTGATGAAGATGTTGATGAAGATCTGCATGTCTATTCAGTTATGGAGTTGAGCACACCATTGTCTGTTATCAAAAAGAGGTTAGTACAAGCTGGGATCTTTCCAGGTTGTCATGAAGATTGTCTATATTGTACCTATAAGCCGGATAGTTGCTTCGTTTTGAGAGATGGGATTCAACGTCTCATGGATAAATATACTATAGTGTTTGAAAGAAGACCAGCATCTGTAGAAAGTATGGTGGATCATCTGACTCAGGGTAAGAAGATTGAAGAGGTTGACATGGTTGACAAAGTACCACTAAGAATCACTTCAAAGGGTCCCATTAAAATCACTCGTCAGGGCCCAATCAAGATTACTGCTGAAGGTCCTGTGAAAGTTGTCGCTGAAGCCAGAGTAGCTCCTCTGATCATTACCACTCCTGGTCCTATTCCTTATACATCTGACAAAGCTGTGCCTTGGCACTATGGGTCTGATGTTTACATCCATGGTGTCAAGCAGGAGTCTTTACCTGATATGCCTGTTGACATTGATAATATTGCTGGATCTAGCAAGATCACTCGTAGTGGAAGAGTCTTCTCTCCTCCAGTTGCTTCTAAGAGTGCAGTTACTCCTGTTGTTACTTCCACCACTGATGCTCGGGGCAAGGGTCCTGTTATTGAGCCTGTATCTACTGATGTGCCAGCTGCTGATGACCTCTCTAAGCAGATGGAAGAAGTATTGAAAATCATTCGCAAGAGTGATTATGATATTTTTGATCAGCTGGGGCATACTCCCTCAAAGATTTCTATGCTCTCCCTGTTATTATGTTCTGAGGCTCATGCCAAGTCATTGATCAAGTTTCTAAAGATGGCTCATGTACCCAGTGCAATTTATGTGGACCAGTTTGAGAATTGTGTTGCTCACCTGACCTATGACAACGGGTTAGGATTTTCTGATGCTGACTTGACCCCTGCCAAGAGGGATCATAACAGGGCCTTGCATATTTCAATTGAATGCAGGGGCACTACCCTGTCTCATGTGCTGATAGACAATGGTTCCTCTCTGAATGTGTTGCCTAAGGAAGTCCTGAACAAGCTGAGTCCTAAAGATACGGTATTGAAGCCCAGTAATATTGTGGTAAAGGCTTTTGATGGTTCTAGAAGAGTAGTGCATGGGGAAATTGATCTTCCAATCAAGGTTGGCTCTCAGGTGTTTACTGCTACATTCTATGTGATGGATATTCGTCCCTCGTACTCATGTCTGCTTGGTCGTCCCTGGATCCATGGGGCAGGTGCTGTGACCTCCACATTACATCAAAAGTTGAGATATCCGGTGAATGGAAAAGTTGTTACTGTCTTTGGAGAGGAAGAATACTTTGTCAGCCATGTAAACACTTTCAAGTATCTGGAAGTAGAAGGTGAATACATTGAAACTCCATGTCAGTCATTTGAAGTGGTTCCCTAGGCTGTTAAGGATTGTGTGACTCCTCCTGCTGTGAAGAAGGTTCCTGTGGTCATCAGAAACCCTCCAACAATGGCAATGGCCTCCCTCAATGATGCAAAAGCTGTGGTGGGAGAAGGTGGTTGTACTATTTGGGGTCAACTTCCTGATATTCCATACAAGTCTGACAAGTTTGGTTTGGGTTTCACTGCAGAGTCCCAGAAGGCTGTTCGTCGTGCTCGTGCTGTTCGTATCACCAATCAAGGGGTTATCAATGCTGTGGGAGATCAAGATGAAGACTACAACTTGAAGGCATGGGTTTTTTCCTACTGTGGGTGCTGGACTCAATAATTGGACAGCTGAAGATGTTATCCCTATCTCCTTTAGTCAGGAGTAAATACTATTACTGTGTTATGTTTTTAAATTTATAATTTCTGGAACAATTAAAACTTTCAAGCCATGTGCCTTACCCGGGGCACAATGGTGTGCTTGTTACGGGTTGTCATTTCATTTGCATACTTCATTCAATAAAATCAGTGGACGTTTCGTTTTCGTAGATATTGTGTTCCTTGTCTTTCTTTTTCTTTTATTTTTGCTTTATCAGCTATGTGTTCTTACACACACCCACGTCACTAAAATGCCGATCCTCATCCACTCTGGATCCAGTTGATAACAGTTCTACTATTGCCAATTACAATTTCGAGAATCCGATCTATCAAACTGAAGACGGAGACGAGGACGATCGTGAAATACCTGTAGAGCTTGCTAGGTTGTTACAACAAGAAGAGAAAGCTATACAGCTACATGAAGAGCCAGTCGAAGTTGTGAATCTGGGAACTGAAGAAAATAGAAAAGAGGTCAAGATAGGGGTGTAATACCCCAAATTTTACCCTTACATTTAGTCAGTTCATTTCACATAGCATTTCATTTTGCATCCATTAATCACTAACCAATCATATGAGTGCGTTTTATTTCAGGAATTACCACAGGGGCATTTTGGTCATTTCACGTGGAGTCTGTAATTTTGAGACAAGGGGGACAGTATTCCTGAGAGGAAGCAGATACTGCTAAGGTTATTTGGAAAGCAGGAACTCAGTTTGAGTTTTGGTCAGATTTAATCCGGTTACGGTAAGCAGTCAATTAATATAAAGAGAATGGATCTCATTCATAATATTGTCCAATACAAAAAGGGAAATGAGTTTAGATATTTGTGAATAACATTCGTGAATATTTATAATTTACAACTGAGAGGTGAGTTTAAATATTTTTGAAGCTTTATTCATAAGTATTTGCAATTTACATCTAAGGAGTGAATTTAAATAATTTTCGAATTATTATTTACAAATAAGAGGTGAATAAATATTTTTGAACTTTATTTCATAAATATTTAGTTTACAATGGAAATGGATAAATAATTTTGAACTTTATACCCACTGGTTTACAAAAAGATTCATTACATTGGCTATCTATTCTAAAAAAGTTCTAAGTCCTAAGCTTCTAAGTGTTCTTCATAATCTTCCTCCTTTGAGTCCTTCATGAAGCTCCGATTACCTGAAAAGAGCCAAAGAAAACAAAACAGAAGAAAAAGGAAAGTGTTAGAGGTTATTCGACACTCTCAGAACAATTGTCATCATCGAGTGTCGGGAGGGCACAACCGAAGCCGCATCCTACTCCCATTACCGATCCGTGCCATGGGCATCAGATCAGGTGGTTATAATTGTTCTTATCATACGGGACAGCCGAGAAAGAGTGAGAGAAAAAGAAGTGTGGGCTGAAATGATTTTGCCGGAAAATTGTTTTGAAAGGATTGCCAACATAAATTCCAAATTCAGAACACTATCAAGTAAATATTTGGATATCCGAGTTCAAATCCAGATGCCAATAAATCTGAACTGGATCCGAAAATAAGTCAACACATCAGCATCCGAAAACGGAAAACAAATCCATAGCAGAAGCCAAAAAACCGTATCAGAATATAGGAAAATCAGGACAATATATGACAACAACAATCCACACCTGAAAATCAGACCAATCAATATCAGATAAGAATTATAGCAGAAAAATCCCAAATCTAATGAAACCGAATCCGCAGAATCCAACCGTATCAGCCAATATCAGAAAAAACAGATCCATATCCAATATCCGTAAAAGGAAAAACGAAAATCACAGCAAATCATATCAGACAAAATCCAATCTCAAAGCAAAGTAACGTAAATGAGATATTATCCAAGCCCACAAACGGAATCAGAATAGAGATATAAAAGAGATGAAACATAAACTTGAAGGGGGGCCAAAAAAAAAATTACGAAACCCTAACGAACCAAAAGACGGCCGCGAATGAACACGTAAAAAACCTTAAGACGAAGAAGGGAACGGCGGCCAAAAATCATAGAAAAACAAAGACGTAAACCTAACCAAAAACGGCGGCCTTCAAACATTCGAAAGACGATTCCAAACCGAAATCACCAGAAACTCTTGACCGCCATTCATCACCGATCAAAGCCATCGAGTCTAAGATCGCCAGCACTGTTCATCAAGGAACGACGGGCAATCAACACTCAAGCCCCAATTCACTTCATCATCGGCCTTTAAGTCATCAAGAATACCGTCGAGATTGTTAAGGGTAAGCCATCAGGTGGTTATTTCTCATGTTTTTTTGTGTCTTTTTTCAGAATAGATGAAGAGGATAAGCTATGGTGGCATCAAAAGGGAAAAATGGTGGAGAAGAAGAGTGAGCGAAATCGCGCATGAGATTGTGAGAGAGAGAACGGCGCCGTGGAGGCCAAAGTGGGATTAGGGTTACCCTAATCCTTTCTCCTCCCCTTTTCTTTGTATCCGCGGACCGGGTTGGGCCCGGGAGTGATGACCGGCCCAACCCACTTTTTTTAATAGTTATTCTGGTTTTTTTTATATATACATATTTATTTTCTATGCTATCAATAAAACATATTTTTTAGAAAATAATAACAAAACTCTATTTTAATTAACAATAAAAACCTGATTTTTTAAAACCGTTTTTTAAAATATAAAACTAAAACTTTTTTAAAAAAAAATAAAATTAAAACTAAAATAAATTAAATTAACCTTTTCAAGATAAAAATTAAAACTTTTTTTAAAATTAAAATTAAATCTTTTTTAAAAAACTAATATTAAATTCCTTTTTAAAAAAAAAAAAAACTTAAGATCTCTTTTTTCAAAATTAATAAAACAATAATAAAAATCGCAAATTGCATTTTTGTCTTTCAATATTAATTGCTTTCATTATTGATCATATTTCTGTCTAATTTCTACTAACATTCTCCGTTTCCTCCGCAGATTAAATTTCATATTGATTATTATATTTGTATCTGTTTCTCGGTTGTAATTTTTGCGAGACAATTGTTGCATTATTTTTTTAGTACTTTACATTTCATTATCGTATAATTATTTATCCTCCATTACATTTTACAATTATCATCAACTCTGTCACCTTCCAAAGGAATTAGGTTTAACCGTTTGACCGCCGTGTCAATATTCTTCACCTTTAACATTTTCCAAACCCTATTAGCCTAGGCGTCCCGCCGTGGAAAAAAAAAATACCCTTTACCCTAGTATTAGGTCAAAGAGTCGCCGTACTCTGTTTTAGGGTTTCCCGTCGTGGAATCCCTAATTTACCCTAATTACAACTTAACAATTCAACGTAGAGATTTGGAGTTCCTACACTCCACGTAAGCATGTCCTTAAGACATGTTTATTCCCCTTGAGACCTTGACCACAGTCAAGAAGTCTCTAACCTCCCTTTTGAGGGGAACTACGATTACTCTGATTCCACTCCCGTAAGGATACGTAGGCACAAGATGCGATGTCTTGCCGAGTAAACTTAGAACTAACCCCTTAGGTCTTTTTTCTCACTTTTAATCCTTTGTATATATACCTTAAGCAAATAAATAAAGCAAAATAGTAAACATTTGAACAAAAGGTTCCTGTAGAGTACTACAGAAGTTTAGGGTGCTAATACCTTCCCTAAATTTAATCAACCCCCGAACCCTAGATCTTTCCCCGCATTGTGTTTACGATGCAAAATAGGTTTTCCCTCTTTTGACCTTTTCCTTCGGATAAATCAAAGAGCGGTTGTGAATTGAATTGCGATTCAAACTCATTAATAGTTTGTGATCCTATTTCCACCGCAACAGAAAATGGCGACTTCACTGGGGAGACCTAAACTTTTGAGGGTTATCCCTAACTTGTTCATATTTATTACTATCTGTGTTATTATTCATTTGCATGTATATATTTGTGCTTTGATTGTGGGACTGTTCCTTGTGCTGTGAGATGAGTCCTACACCCGGATCTAGTGTACCTTAGGTAAATAGCAATAGACCAAGGAAACTGTACGACGTATATCGATACGGTTGATCTGGTGGCCATAGTTAGTGCGACTTCGTGGTTGGTGCTTATATTCCTTAAGTCAAGTTGAGGATAATACTGAGGCTGCCATATGTTGTCAATGCACTAACTGACTTTTAGAACCCTAGTTAACTCATCTTGGCCTTTAGAAAGTAGTGAGGTAACCGGCTTTGGTGCAGACTGAAGTTGGTTGACACTCGATACTACGCTCATTGAGATCTTAAACTTGGAGGGTTTTGGTTGGCAAGTAAGTTGCCTTCTGAACAACCACCCTTGTGAAGGATCAATGATATTGAGATCCCTTAGAACCTGGTTACTTTTGTAGGACAGGATGAACCATCTAACTTCAGGGGAGGGTATTTGCCTTTGAACCTCATGCAAGCTTTTAACCTAGGACCTTGTGTGTTTCCATGCATTGCATCCATAAAGCATCTCATTGCATTGTATTTCATGGAGTTCAAACATCATTAATGGATATCGCGGGATACCATAAATAAAAAAAATATAAAATGAAAAACAAGGAAAAGATTTCCTTGGTACCCCACGGCATTAGTAAATGTTTTGAATTCCGTGAAATCTTCATTTACATTCACGTTTTAGCATCATACTTTTGCATTACATGTGTCTCCCGATTTCTCACACTCGGTTCTCTCACCTTCCAGTTTTGTCACCCTGAGTTCTCGGCACCAATACAACACCAGAGCTCAAACTCGGAAAAGAATGGAGGATCAGGCAAAAGAGATTGATCGCCTTAGCAATGAACTTGAAGACCTTCGAGGGGGTATGGGGCGTATGATGGAATTGTTACATGTCATGAATGCTAAGATGGATACCCAGCCCACTGTTGTTTCTGAGATTACCGGCGTTACTGTGGACCCTCCACCAAGTGTGACCGTAGCAAGGGACCCACCTTATGGTCTTGCTCCAGGTTTTGTGCCTCCTCAAGCCACTGTTCCGATTAATCAACCTGTTCAGCAAGTCGTGCCCTTGTTTTCTGAAGTTTCTAGGGGGGCTCCTATCTTTGCACCACCTGTTGTACACACTCGTGCGCAACCGTACTTCGATGAGACAGTTTTTGATAATCTTGATGAGAATGTTGAGGGTTATGAGAAACATGATAAGCTTCGTGAGGAAGTAAACACTATCGTCCAGAGATTGAAAAAGGTAGAGGGTGATCAAATTTTTGGGACTGCTGCAAGGGATGTTTGTTTGGTCTCGGGTTTAGTTATTCCCCCGAAGTTCAAAACTCCGAACTTCGATCGCTATGAAGGTGCCACCTGTCCTAAGAGTCATCTGATCATGTATTATCGCAAAATGGCTGCCCATGTTGAAAATGATAAACTGATGATTCATTGCTTCCAAGACAGTTTGAAGGGTGCTTCTTCCAAGTGGTATTTAACTTTGGACCAGTCCCGCGTTAAGAGCTTTCAAGATTTATCTGACGCTTTCATCAAACACTACAAGTACAATATGGATCTGGCTCCTGACAGAAGACAATTGCTGAGTATGTCACAAAAGAATTCTGAGTCATTCAAAGAGTATGCTCAAAGGTGGAGAGAGACTGCTTCACAGGTAGAACCTCCTTTGACCGAGAAAGAGTTAGCTGATTGGTTTGTCGACACAGTCCGTCCAGAATTTTACGAGAGAATGGTGGGTAGTGTGACTTCAAATTTCTCCGACATCGTTGCTGTGGGTGTCAAGATTGAATTAGGTATGAAGAGTGGTAAAATGACAAATAATCAGGGCGCTTCTAAGGATCAGCCGAAGAAACCTCCGTATAGCTCCCAGAAAAAGAAGGAGGGTGAGACTAATGCTATATCCTCTGGTAGACCAAGAGAACGCTTTTATCGACATCCGCAAGGTTATGCTCAACCTCAAGGGTACCCAGTCCAATACGCTCAACAACCCTATGTGGCAGCTATTACACCTTCTTTCAATCAACAGGTTCCCATGTATCAACCTATGCAACAACCTCCTGTTTATCCGCCTCCTGTCAACTACCTACAGGCACCCAATACTCCTGCTCCTCAACAGCCAAAGAGTCCGGCTCCTCGCCAGAATATGCCGAATAGAAGAACGTATAAGCCTTGTCCGCCAATTCCAATGACTTTTACCGAGTTGTATCCCTCTTTGGTCAAGCAGGGTCTCATCACTACTCGGGCTTTGGGTCCGCCTCCTAATCCTCTACCCGCCAATTACAACGCCTCCGCTCATTGTTTATTTCATGAGGGTGCGCCTGGCCATGATCTGGAGAATTGCTATGCTCTCAAAAATATTGTCAGGGATTTATTGGAAAAGAAGATTTTGACATTCGAAGATCCTCAACCAAATGTTAAGAAGAACCCTTTTCCTAACCATGAGAGTGTCAATGCCGTTAGTGTTGATTCGGGGGGTGGTTATGCCCTTGACGTTGAACAGATTAAGACTCCTCTCAAAATGTTCCATTCAAAACTGTTTGAAGCTGGTTTAGTAGATACTTCCCACGTTGCATGTGTAAGTTGTGAAGCCAGTACTAGGGGTTGTGTGGTGGTTCAGAATGATGTTCAGAGATTAATTAATGAGGGTGTTTTACAAGTGACAAGCCAAGCCAAGAAGGATGTAGTCGCCGTGGTTGAGCCTGTCTTCCATCAGCCTGAATCAAAGGGTAAGGTACCAGTGTTTAATTTATCAGGGGCAGGCTCCGCCAATCCCGTGTTCGATATACCAAAGCCGTTTATCCCTGAAGTGAATCAGCCTAAGCCTATAGTTATTCGAAGACCGAGTCCGTTTCCTTTCAGTGATCCTAAAGCTGTGCCTTGGAAATATGACGTGACTATGATTGACAAGGAGTCTGGGAAGGTTATTCCAAATGAAGAGGTTAAGGGCACGGTGACCAATATCGCAGAGGCAAGCAGGATGACTCGCAGTGGCCGTGTGTACACTCCCCATCCTAATAAGGATCCACCTAAGGAGACCACTAATATCCCGATGCCTGCCAAAGACAAAGGTAAGGGAGCCGTTACGAATGATGAAGATGCTGAATTTTTAAGGATCATCAAGAAAAGTGACTATAAAGTTATCGATCAACTTCATCAGACTCCTTCCAAGATCTCAATTCTATCTCTGTTAATGAATTCACCCGCTCATAGGATGGCCTTGCAGAAGGTTTTGACTCAAGCACATGTGGATCAAGATATTAGCACCAGTCGGTTTGATAGTGTGATTGCCAATTTGACCGCTTGTAACACCCTCAGTTTCAGCAATGAAGAGTTACCGAAGGAGGGTCCGAACCATAATCGTGCTTTACATATATCGGTAAAATGTCAAGAGGACAATTTAGCGAGAGTGCTAGTGGACACCGGCTCTTCTCTGAATGTTCTACCCAAGAGGGTTCTTGATAAGTTGGCTTGTAAAGAGACTGTGTTGAAACCTACTCCTTTGGTTGTCAAGGCTTTCGATGGCTCTCGCCGATCGGTAATGGGGGAGGTTGAGCTTCCTATCCTGATTGGTCCGCAAGTTTTTAATATCACGTTTCAAGTCATGGACATTAATCCCAACTACAGTTGTTTACTCGGAAGGCCGTGGATTCATGCCGCTGGGGCAGTGACCTCAACGTTACATCAAAAGATGAAATTCGTGATCGATGGAAAGTTGGTTATTATACACGGTGAGGAAGATCTGATGGTCAGTAACCTGTCTTCTTTCCGTTACATCGAGGCCGATGAGAATGCTTTAGACATTTCCTTTCAAGCACTTGAGATCGCCAATGCTGTTCTGCTGGAAGTCGAAGAGACAGTGGGTCAGGGTAATCCATCTTTTGCATCTCTGAAGAGTACCAAAGCAACAATTGACAGGGGCATTCCTGAAGGCTGGGGAGAGGTAATTGATGTCAAGACCAAGACTGATCGCTCTGGGTTGGGTTACAAACCAACTCAGAATGGAGCTGCCACCACTATCGAAGGGCGTCCGAAGGTTATCCAAGAAGTATTTGTCAGCGGAGGCTTCCAAATCAATGCCATCAGCAACTGTGAAGAAAATGAAGAGCTGAGCAACCTGGTGTTTAAGGGTGATGCAGTTTTGAACAACTGGGAGGCCGTAGAGATCCCTGTTATTTTTCCCTTGTCAAAGTAATTGTTTTTTAAAGTTTCATTTACATTTTCAAATAAAAATCTGTAGCTCTGCCCAAGGCTATGGGGTTGTTTTGTCGGGCCACCTTTCATTCATAAAAAGATATTAATAAAAGTATTTTGTTCGATTCCACTTTGTTCATCTGCGTTTTTTGTTTTCACTTTTAAAAATGAAATTGGCAACCTTTCTTCCGAAAAATAATAATATAAAAAAAAAAACAGCATTTCATTCTTACAAATCTTCGAGCATTTTAATTAAGTAAGCCTTCCATCATGCAGAGATATCGTAAACCTTGTTGGATCCAATGACTTTACTGACACTCCTGACTGGGATGCACCCATCAATCAAGCTGAGGACGAGGGTGAAGAAGATTGTGAAGTACCCGCTGAACTAACAAGATTGATTGAGTACGAGTACACAGAGCTTCAACCGCATAAAGAGCAGGTGGACCTAATTAATCTCGGTACAGATGAGAACAAGAAAGAGGTCAAGATTGGTGCAATGCTTGGGACAGAGATTAGGCCGAGGTTGATTGAGTTGTTAAAAGAGTATGGTGATGTGTTTGCGTGGTCGTATCAAGATATGCCGGGCCTAGACACGGATATTGTTGTTCACAAGTTGCCGCTTAAGCCAGGTTGTCCACCTATCAAACAAAAGCTTCGAAGAACGAGACCCGACATGGCTTTGAAGATTCGAGATGAGGTTAAAAAGCAGTTGGATGCAGGTTTCTTGGCAGTCGCAAAATATCCAGATTGGGTTGCCAACATTGTACCAGTGCCCAAGAAGGACGGTAAAGTTAGGATGTGTGTGGATTACAGGGACCTGAACAAAGCAAGTCCGAAAGACGACTTCCCTCTGCCACATATTGATACACTGGTAGACAATACGGCCAGTTTTTGCGTTGTTTTCATTTATGGATGGTTTCTCCGGCTATAATCAGATCAAGATGGATCCCGATGATCGAGAGAAGACTACTTTCATTACTCCTTGGGGAACCTTCTGCTACAAAGTCATGCCCTTCGGTTTAAAGAATGCAGGGGCAACTTACCAGCGTGCTATGACCACTCTTTTTCATGATATGATGCACAAAGAAATTGAGGTGTATGTGGACGATATGATAGCCAAATCTCAGAGTGAAGAGGAGCATTTAGACCATTTGGTGAAGTTGTTTGAACGACTCAGGAAATATCAGTTGAAATTGAATCCTGCAAAATGTACCTTCGGTGTCAGATCCGGAAAATTGCTTGGTTTCATCGTTAGCCAGCGAGGGATTGAGGTGGATCCTGACAAAGTCCGAGCCATTCAAGATATGCCGGCTCCGCGAACGGAGACGCAAGTTAGGGGTTTTCTGGGACGTCTGAATTACATTTCCAGGTTTATCTTTAATATGACCGCTACTTGTGAGCCGATATTCAAGTTGCTTTGCAAGGGGCAGACAGTTGAGTGGAACCCAGATTGTCAGAAAGCGTTTGAGAAGATTAAAGGTTATTTGAGAGATCCCCCTATTCTGATCCCGCCCGTACCTGGAAGACCGTTGTTTATGTACCTTACTGTTCTCGAGAAGTCTATGGGTTGTGTGCTTGGACAACATGATGAGACCGGGAAAAAGGAACATGCGATTTATTACCTGAGCAAGAAGTTTACCGATTGCGAGAACAGATATTCACCATTAGAGAAAACTTGTTGTGCATTGGCAATGGGCCGCAAAGCGCCTTCGGTAGTATATTGGTCTGTCATACCACGTTATTGATTTCTAAAATGGATCCGATCAAGTATATTTTTGAAAAACCTGCTCAAACCGGGAGGCTAGCCCGTTGGCACATGTTGTTATCCGAATATGACATCCAGTATGTACCCCAGAAGGCGATTAAGGGTAGTATTTTATCTGATTATCTTGCGGACCAGCCAGTTGAAGATTATGAACCTCTTAAGCTCGATTTTCCTGATGAAGATATTTTGTTGATTAAAAGAGATTGCGAAGAGCCAGATCCGAGCGAAGGTCCAGAACCAGGTCTTTGGTGGAAGATGATGTTTGATGGTTCCTCAAATTTCAATGGGCATGGTATAGGCGCCGTTTTGATGAACCCAAAGGGTGGATTTACCCCATTTACAGCAAGATTGGACTTTGAGTGCACTAACAACGTCGCAGAATATGAAGCGTGTATCCTCGGCCTCGAAGCGGCGATTCACCTCCGAATCAAACTTCTTAAAGTAAGTGGTGACTCAGCCTTGGTTATCTACCAGGTACAAGGCAAATGGGAAACGAAGAATGAGAAGCTGATCCCTTATAAAGACTATATTATTGAGCTGATCAAGTATTTCGACGAGATAGAGTTCGAGCATGTTCCTAGATCCGAGAATCACGTAGCTGATGCATTAGCCATGTTAGCATCTATGTGGAAGGTTAAATTCGTTAATGAAGCACCTCTTATCCATATTGAACGCAAAGTTGAACCCGCTTATTGTCAGATGGTCGAAGAAGTTGAGGTGGATGAAAAGCCTTGGTTTCACGATATCAAGAACTATCTCGTCAAGCAGGAATATCCCGATGGTGCTACTGGTCTGGACAAAAAGACATTGAGAAGACTGGCGTCCAAATTCTTTATCAGTAATGGTGTGTTGTACAAGAGAAATCACGACATGGTCCTGCTCAGATGTGTTGATAAACGGGAAGCGGACATGTTACTGCAGGAAATTCATGAGGGGACCTTTGGAACCCATGCCAATGGTTATGCTATGTCCAAGAAGATGTTAAGGGCTGGGTATTATTGGTTAACCATGGAAGCTGACTGCATCCAATACGCTAGAAAATGCCATAAGTGCCAAATTTATGCTGATAAAATACACGTACCTCCGTCACCGTTGAATGTTTTGTCTTCACCATGGCCGTTCTCTATGTGGGGCATTGACATGATTGGGGCAATCGAGCCGAAGGCTTCTAACGGTCATCGTTTTATTCTCGTTGCTATTGATTATTTCACCAAATGGGTAGAGGCTTCCTCCTACGCCAACGTGACCAAGCAAGTGGTTGCCCGCTT
>CAWUDS030003961.1:0-94971 GCA_963859935.3 Lathyrus sativus
CATAACTACCACAAAAAGGATGATGGAGCATACTCACACCGGCAACTACCAACAAAAGGATGATAGAGCAAACCCTTGCACAATCTGACATCAACAAGATGACACACCCACCATCAAAAGGATGACGGAGCAAACTCACATCGACTACTACCACCAAAAGGATGATAGAGCAAACCCTCGCACAATCTGACATCAATAAGATGACAGACCCACCACCAAAAGGATGAAGAAGCATACTCAAACTTGCTACTACCAACAAAAGGATGATATAGCAAACCGACGCACAATCTGGAATCAATAAGACGATAGTCCCTCCACCAAAAGAATGATGGAGGGAACTAACACCGGCTACTACCACCAAAAGGATGATAGAACAAACCCTCGCACAATCTGACATCAACAAAATGACAGAACCACCACCAGAATGATGACGGAGTGTACTCACACTGGCTACTACCAACAAAAGGACGATAGAGCAAACCCTCGCACAATCTAACATCAACTAGATGACAGACCCACCACCAAAAGGATGATGGAGGGTACTCACACCGACTACTACCAACAAAAGGATGATAGAGCAAACCCTTGCACAATCTGAAATCAACAAGACGACAGACCCACCACAAAAAGGATGATGGAGCAAACTCACACCGGCTACTACCTCCAAAAGGATGATAGAGCAAACCCTTGCATAATCTGGCATAGACAAGATGACAGACCCACCATCAAAAGGATGACGGAGCAAACTCACATCGACTACTACCACCAAAAGGATGATAGAGCAAACCCTCACACAATCTGACATCAACAAGATGATAAAACTACCACCAAACGGATGATGGAGCGTACTCACACCAACTACTACCCACAAAAGGATGATAGTGCAAGCCCTCGCACAATCTGACATCAACAAGATGACAGACCCACCACCAAAAGGATGATGGATCAAACTTACACCGGCTACTACCACCAAAAGGATGTCAGAGCAAACCCTCACACAATCTGACATCAACAAGAGGTTAGACCCACCACCAAAAGGATGATGTAGCATACTCACACCAACTACTACCAACAAAATGATGATAGAGCAAAACCTTGCATAAAACTGAAATCAACAAGACGACAGACCCACCACCAAAGGGATGATGGAGCAAACTCACACCGACTACTACCACCAGAAGGATGATGAAGCAGACCCTCGCACAATCTGACATCAACAAGATGATAGAACCACCACGAAAAAGATTATGAAGCATTCTCTAACCGGCTACTACCAACAAAAGGATGATAGAGAAAAACCCTCGTACAATCTGACATCAACAAGATGACAGTCCCCTCCCCCAAAAGGTTGATGGAGGGAACTCACACCGACTACGACCACCAAAAGGATAATATAGCAAACCCTCGCACAATCTGGCATCGACAAGACGACAGGCCCACCACCAAAAGGATGAAGGAGCAAACTCACATTGGCTACTCCCACCAAAAGTATAATAGAGAAAACCTTCGAACAATCTGACATCAACAAGATGATAGACCCACCACCAAAAGGATGATGGAGCAAACTCACACTGGCTACTACCACCAAAAGGATGATTGAGAAAACTCACACTGGCTACTACCACCAAAAGGATGATAGGGCAGACCCTCGCACAATCTTAGATCAACAAGATGACATAACCACCACCAAAAGGATGATGGAGCATACTCAAACCGGCTACTACCAACAAAAGGATGATATAGCAAACCCTCGCACAATCTGACATTAACAAGATGACAGTCCCTCCATGAAAAGGATGATGAAAGGAACTCACGCTGGCTACTACCAGCAAAAGGATAATATAGCAAACCCTCGCACAATCTGGCATCGACAATATGACAGACCCACCACCAAAAGGATAATATAGCAAACCCTCGCACAATCTGGCATCGACAAGATGACAGACCCACCACCAAAAGGATGAAGGAGCAAACTCACATTGGCTACTACCACCAAAAGGATAATAGAGAAAACCTTCGCACAATCTGACATTAAAAAGATGATAGACCCCCCCCCCCCCCACCAAAAGGATGATGGGGCGAACTCACACAGGCTACTACCACCAAAAGGATGATGGAGAAAACCCTCGCACAATCTGACATCAACAAGATGACAGACCCCACCACCAAAAGGATGATAGAGCGTACTCACACCGACTACTACCAACAAAAGGGTGATAGAGCAAACCCTTGCACAATCTGACATCAACAAGACGACAAACCCACCACCCAAAAGATGATGGGGAAAACTTGTGAGGGAAAACCGCCATACACCACACGAGTTTGTAGACATCACTTGATATAGGTTTCGATGATGACGAATTACAACCATGGATGAATTAGCAACTGTACATTCCACCTCTACCAAACAAATGCAACATATCACCTACCGTATCCTTTTACATTTATCTAAAAACTGCTATAGTTAATGCAACATGTGTGGCTAAAATATGGTCGTGACAAAATGCATGAAAAACCACAAGAATCTTAGTTTTTGTAGGTTTTCAGGGTATGAGTCGACCATAGGGTCGGCGCATACATCAGTGTGTTTTTCCACGGGTCAACACATATCTCAGTATGCCTTCTCACATGTCAGCAACATGAAGGTTTGAGTCGACCGCAGGGTTGGCGCATGAAGAATTTACTCTTCAACGGGTCAGCGCACGCCGATTGTATGGTCGACGCATACTGATATATTTTGCAGATTTCCAAAGGTGCAGGCTATGCGTCGACGCACAGACCTGCTGTGGTCGACCGTTCGCGCGGAAATACTGTTTTTAATTGATTCCCACTATTATTTGAAAAGTTGTTATGTCTTTGGTTGGTCTATTACTATATATACAAGTCCAACTACTTATGTCATTTTAACATTTGATAAAAATTGATTCATGTGTTCAAAAATAAGAAAGAGTGAAATAGTTGTCCAAGATTCATCATCTTCGTCTTCAACATCTCACAACACATCAATTATACACAGCCATTTTTGAAGTGCCTTGTGAGTGATTAAAGGTGATAAGGTTCGAAGCTTAGATTGGGTAATCTGGTTCAGGTTGAAGCTTGCAACAGGTTCTTTCTTGAATAAAACCGTTAGGGTTTTATCCTCCAAGATTGGTCTGATTTTTGGGGGTTTTTGGACGAGATTCTTCATCAAGGGTCAGCTGAGCGAAGGTGATTGTGAAGAGGAAGTCTTCAACAGTCTAGTAGCGGATTCAGTGATATTGAGGGGAAGATCTCGGGTTCGATTCGTTGTAATTGAGATCAGCCGGGCCGAAGGTTTGAAGAACTAAGGGTTATTCAATAAGGTGGCTAGAATCGGAGGTCTATCAACAACGATCGGAGGACTTGATTCATCTTGAATCAAGGGGCAAGGAGTGAAAGCAACATTCAACGTCTTGAGAATTCTCTTGTAAATTTGTTGTTCAATCCTTGTATAAACTGTTACATTTAACAAGTGATATCTATTAAATCTATCTCAATTCTAGCTTTAGAACTGAGGGAAGACGTACCCCAAAGCGAGGACGATGGGGGAACTGCCTCACCAAATATTTGTCTTCTCTATTTTTCAGCATTTTCGTTTTAGCTTAAAAATAAGTGATTTTCGTATAAGCATTATTGTCAAACTATGATATCAATTGAGCAAGAGGTTGAAACTCTGTTTTTGAATCCAAAGTACAATAAGACATTGTACTAGGCTAGTTGGAATCACTTACTCAACATAAATATCACTTGGAGTGTTTTTGCACACCAAGTGTTAGACAAATTGCCTAAACCAAAATTATCTTATTTGTGTATCTAGTTTTGTTTTGCTCTTTAAATCATTGGAACTAGGAATCCTAACAAGTGAATTAGATCATTGATAAGTGTGATTATTGTGATTCTCTTTTCCATATTGTCATTAATCCAAAGGCTTAACGCATATCCGGTTTTCCAATAACCGTTCGTTTTAGACTATATTTTCCTCGGCCGCTTCCGCACTTAAAACCAATTTTTTAATTGGTAGCGCCGACTCAAATTTTTAATTGGGATATATTCAACCCCCCCTTCTAGATCCTTGCCATAGTCTAACAAGTGGTATCAGGAGCTCCGGTTACTCGGTGCTTCAAATACAACGTAAATAGAAAATGGCTAACGAACCTAAAGGGGCTTATAATAGAGCTCTTGTTTTTAATGGTGAAAATTATAGTTATTGGAAAGACTGTATGCGGGTTCACTTAAACTCCATAGATAGAAAAATATGGAATGTTATCCTCAATGGTCCAATAGAAATTACCATGACCAATGCGGATAATGTGGTTGTGCCAAATCCCAAAGCACAATAGACCGATGACGATGAGAAAAAATACAATTATGATTGGAAAGCCAAAAATATCTTAATCTCCTCATTAGGTGTAGATGAATACTATCGTGTATCCCATTGTCCTACTGCTAAGGCCATGTGGGATTCACTACAAATCACCCATGAGGGGACGAACAATGTTAAGTTGGCTAGAATCAACACATTAACACAAGAGTTTGATCTCTTTTTCATGGAGCAAGGGAAAACCATTGCTGACATGCAAAAGAGATTTACTCATCTCATCAATCATTTACATTCATTAGGTAGGCTTGTTTCCAAAGATGTTGCTACTAATAAGATCTTGAGATGTCTTAACAGGGAATGGAAGTGACCGCCATCAAAGAAGCACATGATCTTACCTTATTAGACTTGACAACATTGTTTGCAAACTACAAGAGCATGAACAGGTACTCTTGAGCCTAGACCAACGCGAAAAGAAAGAAAAGAAGGACAAAACGAAGGTGAGTGAAAAGAAATCGATATCTCTTAAGACTTCCTCCTCTAAGTCTCAAGCAAAAGAGCAAAGTGATTATTCCTCAAGCGAAGAAGAAGAAGAGGACAAGAGCGAAGATATAGGGTTGTTCGTTAAACATTACAACTGTTACATGAGAAAGAACGACATCCAATATTCCGAGAAGAACTTGGTAAACTTCCGAAAACAATCGAGGTACTCCAAAGATGATGACTAAAAAGGTAAAAAGACTAGAGGGTCGTGCTACAAGTGTGGGAAGCTCGATCACTACAAACCGGACTGTCCGATGAACAAAAAGGCAAAGGCAAAGGAATCATCCAAGTCATACAAGAAATCATCAAAACCAAGGAGAGCGTATATAGCTTGGGAAAGCGATAGCGACTCCTCCTCCTCTGATGAAAGCTTTAGTGATGAAGAAGAGTCCATGAATCTATGCCTTTCCGCATGTCAGAAAAATAAGAAAAAGCAGGTACGTCACTCTAAACATGAGAAGTCCTCAAATATATCGCATTCAGAATTACAAACTGCATTTAATGCTTTACACAATGAAGCAACTGAAGCCTTTAAGAGACTTGCCTCTAATAAAAGAATCTTTACATACTTAGAGCACAAAGTTAAAGAGTCCCAAAGTAAACTAGAGGACCTTAAGGCTTCCATTGTGGAAAGTAATAAATCGGATTATGAGGACCATAGAAATCCTTTCGACTTTGGATGTGCTACTTGTCATATTTGGCAAGGTGAAGTTAGAAACCTTAAGGCCAAATTAAACAAGGAATTTGAGCCTAAAATTACATTTGCTATTGATAGAAAGGATTTTAGAAAAAGTATGGTGAACCCATATCAAAAATATGCATATTTAATTAGGGATCAAGCAAGTAAAAGTGATTCTAAAGTCGATTTTGCATGCTTATATTGTTGCAAGAAAGGCCATTCCATTGCTAAATGCCGATTTAGGATATTTTTGGTTCCTAAAGGCATCTATCAATGGTTGCCCAAATGCAACCACCTCATCGCTAACATATTAGGACCCAATATGCTATTGGGTACCCTCCTTTTGCTAATTATATTTTGATAGGTAAAAGGTATCGAGACCACCGAGAGAAGATGGGTTCTCGACAGTGGATGTTCAAGACACATGTCTGGAGAGATATCCCTATTCATAGACTTCGTGGCTAAGAAGAAAGGGTATGTAACTTATGGTGATAACAATCGTGGAGCAATACTAGGTAAAGGTAGTGTAGGTAACCCTTCTTCCACTACGATTTCCGACGTGTTGCTTGTCGAGGGCCTTAAACATAATCTGCTTAGCATTAGCCAATTATGCGACAAAGGATACAATGTATCATTTTCAAAAGAGTGTTGCAAAATTGTGCATGATAATGACAAGAAGAATATGTTTAATGGTTTTAGAGTAAATAACGTATATATGCTTGACTTAAATGAAGTATCGTTAACAAGCGACGTATGCCTCATAACAATGAGTGAAGACTCATGGCTATGGCATAGGCGTTTAGCGCATGTTAAATTTGACTTACTAAATAAAGTAGTCTCAAAAAACTTAGTCTTAGGACTTCCCAAAATAAAGTTCACCAAGGATCACCTTTGTGATGCTTGTCAAAAAGGGAAGCAAACGGGGATCTCATTTAAATCCAAAAAGATCGTTTCAACAACGAGACCTCTCGAACTTCTTCATATGGACTTGTTTGGGACGTCTAGGAGGAAACTATTACGGGTTCGTAATAGTGGACATTTTTCTAGATTTTGTTGGACTATCTTTTTAGTAAGTAAGAGTGATACATTCGCCGCTTTTGAAAGGTTTGCTAAGCTTTCCCAAAATAAGTTAAATACAAACATTGTTTCAATTAGAAGCGACCATGGAGGTGAGTTTGAAAATCACTTATTTGCAGAATATTGCGGTAACCATGGTATAGATCATAACTTCTCCACTCCATGCACCCGTCAACAAAATGGGGTTGTGGAGCGTAAAAGCCGAATTTTAAAGAATTGGGAAGAACAATGATTAACGAAAGTGGTTTACCAAAATATTTTTGGGCCGACGCCATTAGCACGGCGTGTTATGTTTTGAATAGGGTGCTTATTCGCCCCATTCTAAATAAAACACCGTATGAGCTTTTAAAAGGGCGAAAGCCAAATGTTTCTCACTTGCATATGTTTGGTTGCAAATGTTTTGTATTAAACAATGGAAAGGAAAACGTGGGCAAGTTTGTTCCAAGGTCGACGAAGGTATCTTCCTCGGATACTCTCAATTGTGTAAAGCATATAGAATATACAATAAAGGATTACTTGCTGTAGAAGAGTCTGTGCATGTTTCTTTTGATGAGTCCTATCTGAGAAATGTCGGAAAGGATAGTGTTGTTCATGGTGCAGGTACATCTACAGAAGACATACTCAAAGGGGGCGAGACAGGGATTGATCAACCTGACGAAGCCAAAGTTGAGGAGGATAAAGATGTACACCATGAGGTAACCGAGGAAGCTCATTAGCCTACAAATGATGATCTCCTTCAAGCTTGGAATTCTCCCAAAGACCATCCAATTGACAACATTCTCGGAGACATCACAAAGGGTGTAACAACTCGATCGAACCTAAGTAATTTCTGTTATCACTTCGCGTTCGTTTCACAAATGGAACCTAAAAACCCTAAGGAAGCCCTACTCGATGAACACTGGTTTTTGTCAATGCAGGAGGAACTAAATCAGTTCACTAGAAATGAGGTTTGGGACCTTGTCCCTCCTCCGCGAGGTCATCGAGTAATCGGCACCCGATGGGTGTTTAGAAATAAATTGGACGAACACGGAGTAATAACTCGTAACAAGGCGCGTTTAGTCGCGCAAGGGTATAACCAAGAGGAAGGGATCGACTATGAGGAAACTTATGCGACGGTTGCCCGACTCGAGGCTATACGCCATTTGCTTGCTTTTGCCTGTGCGAAGGATTTTAAGTTATTTCAAATGGACGTTAAGAGTGTGTTCCTTAACGGGTACATAAATGAAGAAGTCTATGTTGTGCAACCTCCTGGTTTTGAGTCTCATGAGTATCCTGATCATGTCTACAAACTGAAAAGGGCGTTATATGGTCTCAAACAAGCTCCTAGAGCGTGGTATGAGAGACTAAGCAAATTTTTAATTGATCAAGGTTACTCAAGAGGAAAGGTTGACACTACTCTCTTCATTAAATGTCAAGGAAAGCACTTAATTCTTGTACAAATTTATGTTGACGATATCATATTTGGATCTACTAACATGAATCTCGTGAGAGAGTTTTCTGAGCTTATGCAGGGTGAATTCGAGATGAGTATGATGGGTGAACTCACATACTTTCTCGGTTTGCAAATCAAGCAACTGAAAGAAGGAACATTCGTGAGCCAGACAAAATACTGTTTGGAGCTTCTCAAGAGATTTGACATGGCAAATTCAAAAGCCATTGACACTCCTATGCCAACATGTGTAAATTTGAGTAAAGATGAAAGTGGTAAGGACGTTGAGGTAAAAAGGTATAGAGATATGATTGGCTCTCTTCTCTATCTTACTGCTTCTCGCCCCAACATTATGTTTAGCGTGTGTATATGCGCAAGATACCAATCATGTCCTAAGGAATCCCACCTAAAATCTGTCAAACGTATACTTTGATACCTATCTGTTACTCCAAAGTATGGATTGTGGTATTCCAAAGGTAATGATTGCTCATTGGTAGGTTTCTCCGATTCCGATTTTTCCGGTTGCAAATCGGATAGGAAAAGCACCAGCGGTACGTGTCACTTATTTTCAAACTCCCTGGTCAGTTGGCACAACAAGAAACAAGTGTCTGTTGCTTTGTCAACCTCCGAAGCGGAATACGTAGTCGCCGGTAGTTGTTGCACGCAGGTCCTATGGCTTAAGCAGTAACTATTAGACTTCAATTTAAAACTAGAACGTGTTCCCATATTTTGTGATAATACTAGTGCTATTAACCTTACCAAAATTTTTGTCTTACATTCTCGTACCAAACATATCAAAATTCGACACCATTTTCTGAGGGATCATGTAGAGAAAGGTGACGTTGTCTTTGAACACGTTGACACCAAAAATCAACTAGCGGACATTTTCACAAAGCCGCTAGCCATTGAACCTTTCTTTCATATCCGTCGAGAACTTGGCATTCTCGACATTTCTGATCGGGTATAATGATTGCTAGTTTTGTATTACTCTGTTTACAACTATACTCTTGTACTTCTGACAAGTTAAGTTTTGTTGCAAGCACAAGTATGTTGTTATCAAGCGTTGTCGTTATAAAGGTGATGTTCCTCCTTCTCTCTCTCTCTCTAAACATTCATGATTTAAACTAGTATATCGTTTGTCTATCATGGTATTTATATATATGACATTTGCTACAAGTACTATGTGTTTTGGATGCAAATTATGTTATGAAATTGTAAATAGGCATCAAGTGTGGCATTCTACATGACATAAAATGAAAATCTGCGCTTTTGATCACTATGAGTCGACCAAAACAGGGCAGCGGTCGACGCATGCTGTACACTTTTAACATTGTCAAAAATCACACAGTATGCATCGACGCATGCAGTGGTACGGTCGACGGCTCGCGCAAAAACCCAAAAATTTTTTTCGTTTGAAAACCGGTCCAACTTCTTACACTCTCCATTAAATGTGCAGTAAACATTTACTATGGTTTGAAATTGCATTTTCTTGTAACTTGCATCTAGTCATCCATTGTGTCCCCTTGTCTCCTCCCTCTTATCAAAACCCTAAACTTTCTTCTATAAAAAGGGATAATTCTCATCTTCTCTAAACTCATCTCCAACTATCCTCTACAAAGTCATTGCAGTTAACCTCTACAAAATCTCCAAAAATCATCATCCATGGCTTCTTTATTCTGCAAAAATATCGGCAAGAGAACAAGGGCCACAACATCCGCTTCAGTACCCATTATTGTTGTCTCTCTAGTTCCACCACCTGCTGTTGACAACTTCAACAAGGATATCAGCAAGAGAGAAGTTGTTCCGCAGCATGCATTCTACAAGGCAACGACAGAGCGCATGCATCTCACCCAAATTATGTCTCTGCTGGAGTTTCAGGGGTTTATCAACTTTCTAGAGTGCAACACAAAATACAGTGAGGATTTAGTTTGGGTGTTCTACACTTGCCTGCGTGACAATTTTCAAGGTCAAAATTTCCACACCTCTATCAGAAATAAATAGGTAAACGTGAATTCTGAAGTCTGGAATAAGTATTTTGATTTGACTCTAGCTGCTGATGCACAACCTCCTCATGAGGTAACAGACTCTCGCATTATGTCGGGATACGAGTTTAAGAGTGCCCTAAATGACATGCTCAAAAGGCCTTATCCGGATCATATTGTAAATAGTGATGCCTTTCCCAAAACGGTTATGGCAGGCAAACTCCAAACAGGGGAGCACATCCTTCAATGGATTGTGGCTCACATCCTACGGTCGAAGAAAGGTGGCCTGTCCCGAGTTGAACAGGCTGAAATGCATCTCATTTACATTCTGAAACATAAGATCAAAATAAACTAGCCATATTATATTGCAAGCAGGATTTTTGCTCTAAGAGATTCAGGCAGAGGAACTGCTCTAGCTTATGGGTCATTTATTTTGGAGGTTCTCACCGCAACAAATGTTGTATATCCATCGTTTCCCTGTGTTTCAGTATCCTCTGACAAAGAATTCAGTACTAAAACCTTTGCCATGATGGGATATTTTTAGTGTGATGAACGACAATCATACAAGTTTGTCTGTAGAGCAAATATTCCTCGGGTGGCTGACAACTCTGATGAAAGCTCTGAACAGGAAGGCGAAGAACAAGATGAACAGGAAGATGAAGAAGAAAATGCAGCGGAACAGGTACAAGAACCCGTATACGAGACGCAAGACCATTATCAATCGCCGGACCAACATGAGGCTCCAAATACGGATTGGCTCCAGCACTCAGCTCCATCTGAAGAACAAGAAGAAGGTTACACAAATCAGGGATGGGGTGAATGGCAGTACACAGGCTGGACCACCCTGGGTAGATTCTATGATCCATACCATGGCTATCCTCAAGATCATCAACCTCCTCAGTACTCATCATCTCCTCCACCATCAGACAACTCTGAAATCCTTAATATGCTGCAGTCAATGCAGTTAGATCAACAGACCTTTATGAGGAGTCAAGATACACGGATGGAACAGATCCGAGCTGAGCTTCATACTCGAAATGAACGGTTAAATTCGTTTTCAACTAGGATGGATGCCCGCTTTGAAGCTCTCATTGTATCCAGTGAGAGGCAAGACATGGAAATCACTGACAGTCTCCATCACCTCAATATGTCTGTGGAAGCATTTGTGGACTTCTCGGATCCTCACCGCAATCTGGATGTTGCATACTGGGGGAGGGGCCGAGGTCGGGGCCGGGGATATTAGTCACATAGTTGCATATTCTCACTGTGTATTTTCTGTTATTTTGTGTTATGTGTGTTTGAATATTAAGCCCATTTTCATGTATTCACTTCTTTATCTATTAATTCTAGTATTTTTTTTTCATTATCATTCTTATGTGTGAAGTTTGGTAATTGACTAAGCTATCACTACTGAATGTTTTTTGTTAATTGACTAGTTCTCTTTCTCTTTTTGATGTTGTCAAAGGGGGAGAAGAACATGTAGCAAGTACCAAAGCCAAGCCAGAACGTTCACAACAGTTAACGGTTGTTTGTTTTGCAGCACTCGAATTACAAAAGAAAGGGGGAATTTGTGTATACATTACATATTGTTGTGTTTTGGTTGTATACAGGTTGTCATCATCAAAAAGGGGGAGAATATGAGGGCAAACCACCATACACCACACGAGTTTGCAGACATCACTTGATATAGGTTTCGATGATGATGAATTACAACCATGGATGAATTGGCAAATGTAAATTCCACCTCTACCAAACAAATGCAACATATCACCTACATTTATCTAAAAACTACTATAGCTAATGAAACATGTGTGGATAAAATGTGGTCGTGACAAAATGCATGAAAAACCACAAGAAACTCAGTTTTTGCAGGTTTGCAGAGTATGAGTCGACCATAGGATCAGCGCATACATCAGTGTGTTTTTCCAAGGGTCGGCACATATCTCAGTATGCCTTCTCACATGTCAGCGCATGAAGGTTTGAGTCCACCGCAGGGTCGGCGCATGGAGAATTTACTCTTCAACGGGTCAGCGCACGCCGACTGTATGGTCGACGCATACTAATACATTTTACAGATTTCCAAAGGTGCGGGCTATGCGTCGATGCACATACCTGCTGTGGTTGACCGTTCGTGCGGAAATGCTATTTTTAATTGATTCCCACTATTATTTGAAAAGTTGTTATGTCTTTGGTTGGTCTAGTACTATATATACAAGTCCAACTACTTATGTCATTTTAACATTGGATAAAAATTGATTCATGTGTTCAAAAATAAGAAAGAGTGAAATAGGTGTCCAAGATTCATCATCTTCATCTTCAACATCTCATAACACATCAATTATACACAACCATTTTTGAAGTGCCTTGTGAGTGATTAAAGGTGATAAGGTTGGAAGCTTAGATTGGGTAATTTGGTTCGGGTTGAAGCTTGTGACAGGTTCTTTCTTGAATAAAACCGTTAGGGTTTTATCCTCCAAGATTGGTCTAATTTTTGGGGGTTTTTGGACGAGATTCTTCATCAAGGGTCAGCTGAGCGAAGGTGATTGTGAAGAGGAAGTCTTCAACAGTCTAGTAGCGGATTCAGTGATATTGAGGGGAAGATCTCGGGTTCAATTCATTGTACTTGAGATCAGTCGGGCCGAAGGTTTGAAGAACTAAGGGTTATTCAATAAGGTGGATGGAATCGGATGTCTATCAACAACGATCGGAGGACTTGATTCATCTTGAATCAAGGGGCAAGGAGTGAAAGCAACATTCAACGTCTTGAGAATTCTGTTGTAAATTTATTGTTCAATCCTTGTATAAACTGTTACATTCAAGAGGTGATATCTATTAAATCTATCTCAATTCTAGTTTTAGAATTGAGGGCAGACGTACCCAAAAGCGAGGACGACGGGGGAACTGCCTCACCAAATATTTGTCTTCTCTATTTTTCAGCATTTTTGTTTTAGCTTAAAAATAAGTGATTTTCGTATAAGGATTATTGTCAAACTGTGATATCAATTGAGTAAGAGGTTGAAACTCTGTTTTTAAATCCAAAGTACAATAAGACATTGTACTAGGCTAGTTGGAATCACTTACTCAACATAAATATCACTTGAAGTGTTTTTGCACACCAAGTGTTCGACAAATTGCCTAAACCAAAATTATCTTATTTGTGTATCTAGTTTTAGTTTGCTCTTTAAATCATTGAAACTAGGAATCCTAACAAGTGAATTAGATCATTAATAAGTGTTATTATTGTGATTCTCTTTTCCATATTTTCATTAATCCAAAGGCTTAACGCATATCCGGTTTTCCAATAACCGTTCGTTTTAGACTATATTATCCTCGGCCGCTTCCGCACTTAAAACAAATATTCAAAACCAATTTCTTAATTGGTAGCGCCTATTGCACCCCAAATTTTTACCCCTTAGATTCTCATTATCATTTTAGGAGCATACTCATGAAATTTCTAACCTTAACCCAGTGCAAGTCTGTTTTTGTCAAATTACAGATGAATCAGGGTTTCGTGCAGTCAAAATCGAAACTTTAGGGTTTGTGATTAGTCAATGTTTTGGGCTCATTCAAATAGGAAAAAAGGTCAAGGGTATTACATAATGTCAATTGAGACGCCAATGTGAGGTTGTTACCCCAGAATTCAGAGCAGTACATTTCAGAGCACCCGATTAGGGTTTTGGACTAGTAAAAGTCAACTGTAGTTTGACTTTGATGTTGGAAGATGTTTAGATGGTGGTATTGTAATTCATGAAGTTAATATATATTAATAAAGTTCATCCAAGAAGTTTCAAAGTCTCAGGAGGCCCAGAATGTCAACAGGCGACTCGGTAATCACCGATCGGTCGTACGGTTGACCGAAAAGTCAACTCTCCAAATTTTATGAATTGGACTTCAAATTGTGAAACAAAGTTGTTCCTTATGTCATATTGGACTTGCATATAAATTTTCATGACCATTGGATCAAGGATGAAGGAGTAATCGAAAAATCGGGAAATTAGGGTTTTGAAAAGGGCTAAACCATAACTCCTTAACCACACATCCAATCGAGTTGGTTCAAATCTCATTTGGAAGCTCTTGACAATTCCTACAAAAGTCCCTAAGTGGTCCATGCTCAGAAAATGCATAAATTTGGAGTTATGATCAAATTCATTTCAAGAGGGGAAAAAGACTTGGGAAATTTCATTTTTAAGCTCATTTTTTAGCAACTTTGGAGGGCTTTTTGGCCAAGTTCCTTTGGGAAATTGAAACTCATGAAAACATGAATGTTTTAGAGCTATGTGAGGGATTTCTAAAAAGTACTAGCACATCCCAAAATGATTTGTGAGCTGAAAGTTATGGTCATGGCAAGTTGGTGGTTTCACACTTTAGTCCCACATTGTCCATTTTGCAAAATACCTTCTTTCATCAAATTTTCCAAATTCAGTTGATCAATCATGTGGTATCTGATATGTGAGGAGTTTGTAGCATGAAAAACCAAGGAGTTATGCAGAAAAAATCAGAGAAACAAGCTTCACACATTGCCTTGCAAGTGGATGTGCAACTTGCATCAAAAAGTGAAAAGTGAAGCATGAGGTGTAAAGCCAAGTTCTGAACCAGCCACAAGTCTATGCTCTTAGCCTGAAATTAGTCTCAGAAATCCATCAATTTTCTTGACTAATGAGCTTGGATTATCAGCAAAGAAAACCCTCCTAGGGAGGTTTTCTCCAAAATATCCAAAACCTTTATTCAAAATGAAGAAAGCTTCAAACCAGCCCCTCAATCTCACTTGCCTATAAAAGGAGGCCTCCCCCCACCTCATTTTCATCATCAACAACATTCTAAAAACCAGAATAAAACCTCTGCCCTTGCTCTTGCACTCAAAATCTCAAAATCACCAAATCTCACTTTTCACTAAAAAAGCCTAAAAATCTGTCTTGGTGCAAGGGCTGCCAAAACCATTTCCCTACATTCTAACACCCCAACAATCATCCATACATTCTCCAAATATGGTATAGAGGGTGTCTAAACCATTAAACCACCCAAAAAATTCACCAATCAAAAAGTCAACTTCTCCACCAAGTTACTTTGACCAAAAGCCACAAATTCTACCAAATCTTGTTCTAAGCATTTCCTTGATGTTCCAATCATCCTAACACCTCACCTACATCATTTCTCAACTGTCTAAAGTGTTGGAGACCATTGGAATAGCATATTTCTTCAAACTATCTCAAAGTGTGCATATTGCTTAAAAGAGAAGGAAGGGTTCAAGGCAAAAAGGTAGATTGAAGTTCTCTGGGTTTCTTAATCATTCTAGCTTGTTCAACTAAGTCTACTAGAGGTATGTAAACAATCCCTTCTTGACTTACACCATAACTCCACATTTTTGGCATTTTGAGCATATTGTAAAAAAAGCATGTCATTTGTGTGATTCATGTGAATTCTGTCATAACATGAAGACAGTTGTTGGAGTGATTTAAAACCCTTTTAAAATCATGATCACGTTGAGTATGTAGGGTTGTTTGAAGCTGTTCATGTCTGGTTTGCATTCTTGATCACTAAATGCCTCATTTTGCATTTTCATGCTATAGACACGCTAACTTGGATTTTAGGTGTGCTTAGGTTCATGTTTGAGTTCAGAATAATCCACTAGGGCATATATGATGTGTGTGTATGTTTCATTTCAGTTGAACTTACCTTAAAATAATTTTGAGCTTTGTGTGTTTCATCAAAACATCAAATTGCAACTCCACTGCCATATTACATTACAGTCTGCTTTAAGTCTTGTTTTTGGCCTGACTTTATTCCATGTCATGTATTGTAAATGTGTATGTGTTCAGTTTGTTCAATATGTGCATAAAACTAGTTTTAAGCATCATCATGCCTCATAATTCATAACTTGCAATGTGTGTACCATGATTCATTTCAGACTATTTTCTTACTTCCAATTATGTTTAAATTCAATCAATATTATGTGTGTATGGTGTGTGGATGGTTGATTTGGTCTGGAGTTGCTTGAAACTGAAATGCATAAAATCTGTTGCACTTTGCACTAACACAAATGCACATGAAGCACAAAGTTGCAGCCAGCATGCCATTTCTGAAAGTAGATTGTTTTGAGTCCAATTGTTTATTGGCAGTCACTTAATACCATGTATAGGAGATGTGTGTATGTTTGTTTTGATCCATAAAGGCCTAGAACTAAAAATTAATATGCCCATGCTTCCAAATGCCATTTTTCTGCAACTGTGTTATCAGTCTTGATAACAGTCTATTTTGATTCTCATCCATGCTCTAACTCATCATATATCATAAATGTAATGTGTGTGTATGGTAGCAACAACTTGGAACTCTTCCTTGACTGAACTTTGCTTTCTGCTGCACTTTCACATAACAATGGCACATGAAACACCACTTTTGCACCACAGTCAGTTTTAACCACACACTATAGTTCTATCTCATCTTATATCTTTTATGTGATGTGTTTGTGAGATTGAAAGGGCATAAAACTGTTTTGAACAAAGTCTGCACCTCATAATGCATTTTTCACACATCCTTGCAACTTAAGCACTTGTTTTCACAACAGTTGGATTTTAACCTAGATTTGTGTTGAGAATCATTCAGTGACATTTTTATCATGTGTACATATAGTTGGCTTGACCTAAAACTAACTGTTATAGGTGATACACTTCAAAATGCATCTCTCAAAAGAACATCACACTTGCACAAACTATGTCATTTCACATTCTGGTTGAATTTTGTCTGCACTAACTATTGAATCTCCTCAAATATATCATCTGTGACATGTTCATACTTTTACTTGATTGAGATAATAGTTAGATTATGTTGTAGGCATCAAATTGCATTTCAAGACATACAAAAGCACCTGCCATCGAATTTTCAAGAGGGATGAGAATTTCATAAAAATAACATCACCATCATGCTCCTCATCTTTTTTTAGTCAAGATACATATAAAGTTTGTCGCGATTGGTTAAGAAACGAGAGAGTTACAACATAAAACGTAAATCATTTTGAGTGTGTTTGTTTTGCCCAGAAATTCAAATGAACTACCTTTATTAATTAAAGGGGTGGCATCAATCAACGAATGTATAGCCACCCCAGTGGTAAGCAACTTATGCCAAGCGCCCCTTTCAAGCCATGATCCTGAGTTCGACCCCTGAGGAGGGCAACTCTTTTGGCATTTTTTCCATTTTTTCATTCAAACTTTGAAATTTCATAACTCTCTCGATTTTAATCGTTTTTCACCCGTTCTTTTTTCATTGTGTTCCTCTTAATGTGTACTTTCATATCATATTTTTTATTTTCATGTTTGACAATTTTTTCATCTCTTTTGACTGCATACAAGTTGCATACTTTCTGTATTCATTCTGACAGATGCAGATGAATTTTCTCTTGATGTGCTTGTGATTTTTCTGATGTTTGTTTCCATTCTCATCCTTAAATGTTTGTTAACATGTTAAAGATTAATTTTTGGTTGTTACCATGTCCATGTTACTTTATCTATTAAACTTATTTAACTTGATCTATCGTCACAGTTCCTGTTAATTCATATGCTTTGATTGTCATCAATGCGCTTTCATCTTTATCATTCCATATGTTTATTTAATGGTTGTCACCATGAATATGCCTTTATCATGTTATTAATTTTCTTATTGTTTTCTTTCCCCAAGTAATGAAGCTTGTTAGCTTTCATCCAGTTGCCTCCCCTGTATACTTCCAAAGGAAAAGTCTGTCCCTTTGACCCTCATGTCATTGGAAACATCTCTTATCCCCCTTGACTTTGTTAAGTCACTTTAACCCTACATTAGAAACCCTTAGACTTTGCTTTGAGTCTAAGAATCCCACCTGTACTAGGAGTGTTCTTCAACTAGAACCCTAGGAAAGAGTTCGTCAACTCTGTGTAAGAATCATCTTCATGATTTCTTACTTCCCCTCTTGAATATTACAACTTAGAATAGGGAGTTTTGTCAAACTCCACACAGACATTGTGATGTTTGTTCCCCCTTGAACCTTGATCATAATCAAGTGTTCATTATCCCTTGTGAGGTGAACTACGATTGCTCTGATTCTATCCTAGTTAGGATACGTAGGCAGAAGATGTGACGTCTTTGCGAGCAAACTTAGTGTATATAACTTTAGGTTTCAACTCATATCTTTTCCCAATCCACAGTACATTTTTGCAAACTTAGCAAGCAATCAAACAAAAGGTTCCTGTAGAGTACTACAGATATTTAGGGTGCTAATACCTTCCCTAGATATAACCAACCCCCGATCCCCGAATCTCTTAAGCGTTGTCGTTACATCACGAAAAAGGTTTTTCTCTCTTTAGACCTTTCCTTTGGATAAAATAAAGTCCGGTTGTAAAAAGAAATAAGATTCAAGTTAATTAATAGCTTGATATCCAATTTTCACCGCAACAGAAATGGCGACTTCATTGGGGATCATTTTTCTTTGAGGGTTTAGCCTATCTTGTTTGATTACTTGCTTATTTGTGAATACTTGTAAATATGTACATATGTGCTCTGTTGGATCTTGGGAACTTTGAATGGTGAGACAACACTATACCCGTGTTTGAGCGTACTTATGATAGGTTGGTGGTATATTCAAGGAGACTTATACAGAGTTGATTCCCGACCAAATTGACTTGAGAAAACCACCACTCAGTAGAGGCCCTTCTGAGAGTTAGTATTGTTGATCGAGTATTCGTGAAAACAATGCTACTTTCTACATGGGAGCCCGTGATACTGAGGACCTTTAGATTACCTTCTCCCCCACTATGGCTTTATTAGGATGTAGTGCGATAACTATAAGGAAGTAATTCCAAAGTAGTTGATACTCAATACTACACTTGGACGAGACTCTCTTGAGAATATTATCGACCACCAAGTATTTGGGAAATTGATAATATCCGAGAGATGGGTCGAGGACTCTGGGAACTCTTTTAGAACCTTGTTCTGCAGTTGTGGAAACCTTAATACATACCTTTGGGGTGGGTAGATCTTGACTCCTTACTCATGTTCTCCAAACCAAAAACCTTTGTCTG
Organism: Lathyrus sativus; assembly: GCA_963859935.3. Classification (NCBI taxonomy): domain Eukaryota; kingdom Viridiplantae; phylum Streptophyta; class Magnoliopsida; order Fabales; family Fabaceae; genus Lathyrus; species Lathyrus sativus. The sequence goes on from CAWUDS030003961.1 coordinate 19,088, forward strand.
TTTTTATCTATGTGAATTTGTGCTTACCTGTGTTTGTACATTCATGCATTCATGAACATCATATCATAAAGGTTTCATGGAACTCAGATCTCTTGTTCGTAAACAATAGGATCATCATGGACAGTGGGAAAAACCATGAAGTACACTTACAAAAGTCCTAACTTGGATGACATAGAAAGGTTGAGTACTTTGATAACAGATCTAAAAGGATTCAAGAGCAGGAATGGGAACTTATTGTCATTGTTGAGGGTAAAAAGGAAGATGGATCTGGGACTTCTCTCCACACTCCTCCAGTTTTATGATCCACTCTATCATTGTTTCACTTTTCCTGATTATCAGCTGGTACCTACGCTTGAGGAATATTCTTGCTTAATTGGTTTTCCTATTCTTAAAGACTCTCCTTTTCCAATCATGGAGAAGGACCCTAAGGAAGAAGAAATTTCTAAAGCTACGCGTTTGGGATTGGTGGATATTCAGAAAAATATGGTTACTAAGGGAGGAGTCTTTGGTTTGACTGCAGAGTTCTTGGTCGGAAAAGCACAATATTATGCTGATCATTTGAGTATGGATGCATTCGAAGCTATTCTTGCCTTGCTCATTTATGGAATCTTCTTGTTTCCGAGCTTTGATAATTTTGTGGATCTCAACGCCATCAAGATTTTCTTGAAGAAAAACCATGTGCCTACTTTACTAGCTGACGCATATCATTCTGTTCACTTGAGGAATCTGCATAAAGGAGGAATGGTTGTCTGTTGTGTCCCGTTGTTATATAAGTGGTTTATTTCTCACTTACCTAAGGCTCATACTTTTTGGAAGGAAGGTTGGTGGTCTCAGAAGGTTATGGCTCTCACTCACTCTGATATCGATTAGTACAGCCGTAGTTACGATGGAATAAGAATCATTGACAGTTGTGGAAGCTTTGGTAACGTACCTCTTCTGGGTACAAGTGGAGGAATTAGTTATAACCCTGTTCTCGCTCACCGTCAGCTTGGATATCCTCTGAAGGACAAACCAAACAACCCTCGTGTGGAGAATATTTTCTTTAAGGGAAGTTCAGAATTGAAGGGGGAAATTTTAAAAGCTTGGGGACATGTACACAAGAAAGGGAAGGAGGACTTAGGGAAACCTAATTGCGTCTCTCTCGAGCCTTATCTCCAATGGGTTCGAAAGAGAGCTATTCAGCTGAAGATGCCTTATTCTCAGCAGAAACCCATGTCTTTAGAGGAGGAACACACAATGATCTTTATGTCTGAAGAGGAGAAGTTAAAGATTGCTTTGAGGAAATCACAACAAACTGAAGTAGCCTGGAAGTACAAGTACCAAGTGACCATGGAAGAGAATGATGAACTCCGTAGACAACTACAGGCGAAGGATGAAGAAATGAATGCTTATAAGAAGAGGAAGACGCAGGAAGGCTTACTTTCTTCCAACTCTCAGCCAACTCCATGGAAGCTGGTCGTGGACAAACTCGTTCTCGAGAAGACTCAGATGGAATAAGAAATCAAGAAACTCAAAGCAAAAGAAGACTTTTATCTAGAATACTGTCAGCCTTATATTTAGGACTTTTGTAAAATGTACCAGATGTTTTGTAATTCAAATCTTAAAAATCAATGAAATGAAATGATGTTTTGATCTGAGTCCCATGAAACCTTTGCATTTGCATTTTCATTAATTAATCATTCAAGGAACTAAAGATTGTTTTGCAGATATTATAGGATGGATTCTGGAAAGAAAGCAGAGGTTGTGTTCCAAAGACCAAGATTGGAGAGCTTGAAGAAATTGGTAAGTTTAGTAGAAGACCCTGAAGCATTTAGAGAGAAGTATGGGAATATGCTATCTTTGTTAGAAGTTCAAGTGTATGAAGAGATGTTATCCGCACTCGTGCAATTCTATGATTCAACCTATCATTTCTTCACATTTTTAGATTATCAGTTGTTACCAACTTTGGAAGAATATTCCGCCCTGATGGGAGTAGGCGTCACTCCTAGACCATTTCCTGGAAGAGAAGGGACTCCTAATGAAAGAGCAGTTACAGAGGCCGCATATTTGGAGGTGGACGAGGTACGATCTCATATGGGTGCTAAGGGAGGGTTATATGGATTTCCAGCTATGTTCCTGTATGAAAAAGCTCAGAGCTATGCCTTGTCAAAGAATACTGAAGCATTTGAGGCCATCCTGGTTTTACTAATTTACGGACTGTTTCTGTTCCCGACTGCTAGTGATTTTGTGGACGCAAATGCAATCAATCTTTTCTTGATCAAAAATCTGTTACGTACGTTGCTGGCTGATACGTACTTTACCCTCCACCGTAGGAACCGTTATGGAGTTGGATGGATTAAATGTTGCACCGTTCTCCTGCACAAGTGGTTTATTTCGCACTTGCCAGAAATTCCAGCCATATGGGATAAGCAAAATGGGCTCTCATGGACAGAAAAGTTGCTATTACTCAAACACTCAGATATTAAGTGGTATGACCCTATGTATGGAGGAATTGCCATGATCCAAAGCTGTGGAGATTTTCTGAATGTACCGCTTATCAGCGTCAATGGTTGCATCAGCTATAATCCTATTCTGGCTCGCCGACAGTTGGGGCACCCCATGGAAGATGAACCAGACCCAGACTTTTTGAGAAGATTTTACTTAGAAGAAGGGAAGAATCCCGCTTACAGGGCTCGAATTGTGTATGCTTGGCGTTATGTCCACACAAGGGGAGTAACTACCCTAGGTTACCACGACACTACTGTTTCAAAATCTTACTTATCATGGGTAAGAGAAGCAGCATTGAAGATGTTCTACACTCGCTTTGAGCCTGACTCACCCAAACCTACTCTCATAGAAGAATTGAAAGCTGCTTTGGCAAAAGTTGAAAAAGGAAGGAAAGACTTGGAGAGATGAGTATTTCAAGGCTATGCAAGAGAAGGAAGAACTTCAAGAATTGATCCATCAAGGTGGAAAGAGAAGTCAGCCAGAAGACGAAGGGCCATCCAACCAGAAGATTTAGAATCCTTTTGTTTTCTGTTTCATTTCATCATGTATTTTGTATTAAAAACTTGTATTTCAGTTTCAGAATTGTTGTTGTAAAACTCTCAGTTGTTAATATATGAAGACTTTGAATTTGCTTATTTCCCCATTGTTATAATTTTTGCAAGTATTTCTTTGGATTCCTTGAATGATTAATTTTGAATTGTTGCATTTTACATTCATAAGCATTGCATGTGCATGTTTTTGTGTTGTGTCTCATCTCGCTGTCTTGTCTCTAGAGAAAGAATCACACTAAATCCTCAGCACCGATACAATACCCGAGCCCAAGCTCGCCTAAGAATGGAAGGACAGAATTTGGATGTGGACAGAATTGATAATGAACTTGGAGAGCTACGAGGAGGCATGGGGCAGATCAGGGAAGCCTTACAAGTCATTCGTGCAATGTTGGACACTCAAGCCACTATTGTTTCTGAGATCACTAGCATAGCTGCAGAGCCGATCCCAACGGCAGTCACTGTTGCAAATGTTCCACCGTATGGGTTGCCACCTGGTTTTGTACCGCCACCAATAGTCAATTAACAAGCAGTTCCTGTGGGGCTAGAAATTCCTCAAGCTATTCCTACTTACGCTCAGCCTTCTGTTCAAGGTCAAGCGCGCCCTGTTTTTCATAATCCTCCACCAGTGTACGAAGGTCTTGATGGGTATGAAGAAGAAAGCGGACGGCATGATAAGTTGAAAGAAAGTGTAGAGACTATCGGAAGGAAAGTCAGAGCAATGGAAAGAAACGACATCTTTGGTACTGATGCCAGAGATATGTGCCTAGTGTCTGGGTTGGTAATTCCGCCAAAATTCAAAGTTCCTAATTTTGATAAGTATTCTGGGGCTACTTGTCCTCGAACACATCTGATTATGTATTACCGAAGAATGGCCGCTCATGTGGAAAATGACAAGTTAATGATTCACTGTTTCCAAGATAGTCTGAAAGGAGCTCCTGCTAAATGGTATTTGGGCTTAGATCAGTCTCGTATCCATAGTTTCCAAGACTTGGTCGATGATTTTGTGAAACATTACAAGTACAACATGGACTTAGCTCCGGATAGAAGACAATTGCTAAGTATGGCACAGAAAAGTACAGAATCGTTTAAAGAGTACGCGCAACGATGGAGAGAGACAACATCTCAGGTGGAACCTCCTCTGAATGAAAAACAATTAACAGACTGGTTTGTTGACACAGTAAGACCAGAGTTTTATGAAAAGATGATCAGTAGTGTGTCTGCAAGTTTTTCTGATATCGTAGCCGTAGGGGTAAGAGTGGAGTTAGGAATGAAGAATGGGAAGGTGGCTAACAGTTCCGACAGTTCTGGTAGTAACAATGTCAAGAAAATCAGCAGTAATTTCCATCAAAAGAAGGAAGGGGAGACAAATGCAGTAACTGTGGGAAGAAAGAGTCGCACCTGGAGACCACCTTACCAACAGTATCAGCAGAGTTATGTTCAACCATCTCAGCAAGGCTTTGTTCAACAGCCTCAACCAAGTTATGTTCAGCAATCCCAGCAACAACGACCAATGTATCCGTTGCAGTATGCCCAACAACCTTATGTGGCAGCTGTAACTCCGGCTTTCAGTCATCCTGTTCCTAGTTATCAGACAGTACAGCCAACACCTGTATATCAGCCAATTCAACAAGGGTATCAACGAGCGCCCAACGCTCTGCCCTACCAGCAACATCATCAGCCTAGAGCTCAGGCACCCAGACAAAACTACCAAAATCGGAGACCGACAACAAAACCACCACTTCCTCAGATACCGATGACCTACACCGAGTTGTATCCTTCCTTAGTGTAGCAGGGATTGGTAACAACACGACCATTAAATCCAGACACTACATCTCCTCACTATAATCCAAATGTGCATTGTGCCTTTCGCGAAGGTGCTGTCGGTCATGATTTAGAAGGCTGTCTCGCTTTAAAATATCTTGTCAGGGAGTTAATGGAAAAGAAGATCTTGTCTTTTGATGATGTACCCCCAAATGTCAAAAGTAATCCATTGCCGAACCATGGAGGGGTCAATGCAGTAGAAGAAGTGTTAGATGAAAGAATGGTCCAAGATGTGTCAGAGATTAGAACCCCATTGAGGTCGCTTCACAAGAAGCTGCTGAAAGCAAGATTAATAGAGGATACCCATAATGATTGTGAAAAATGTTCTAGTGACTCTAGAGGGTGTGATGAGATACGAAGAGGTATACAAAGGTTGATTGACGAAGGAATATTGCAAGTGTGCAGTAAGGTGAGGAAAAAGGATGTTTCAGTAATTGAGCCTGTTTTCAATTTGCCAAAGAAAAGTGAGAAGGTTCCGGTGTTCAAAATCGCCAACAAAGGTGTGAAACCCGTTTTCAACAAGTCAGCTATCGATCAACCCCGACCGGTTATTATTCAGAAACCAAGACCGTTCCCTTTTGAAAGTACAAAGGCTGTTCCCGGAAATACGACATGACTGTGATAGACCGAGGATCTGGGAAGGTTAGTCAGAAAGAGACAGTAAAAGACGACCAAGTGGACGTAACAAACATTGCAGGTACAAGCAAAATGACCCGTAGTGGTCGAATCTACCAACCAAAGATGATAGTAGTCGCTGCAGAAGAGGTGACCCCTGCTGCGTCAAGAGAAAAAGAGGTACCAGGTATTGAAGGAAACGATGAAGAATTCTTAAGAATTATTCGGAAAAGTGATTACAAGATCATTGATCAGCTCCACCAAACCCCATCAAAGATATCAATATTGTCTCTCTTAATGAATTCTCTAGCTAACAGGGAAGCATTACAAAAAGTGTTGAGACAGGCCCATGTAACGAAAGATATTTCTCTCGGTCAGTTTGATTCGGTAGTGGCCAACATCACGACATGTAACACCCTGAGCTTTAGTGATGCAGAATTGCCAAAAGAAAGACGTAATCATAACCGTGCGCTACGCATCTCTATTAGGTGCCAAGAAGACACAATGGCCCGAGTTTTAGTCGATATTGGATCCTCATTGAATGTATTGCCCGCCAGGTCGCTCGCAAGGTTGGCATATGCAGGGGCAGAAATGAAACCAACGTCTTTGATTGAAAAAGCTTTTGATGGTTCAAGAAGAACGGTTGTTGGAGAGGTAGAACGGCCAATCATGATCAGACCGCATGTGTTCGATATTACATTCCATGTTATGGACATTAACCCAGCTTATAGTTGTTTGTTGGGGCGACCATGGATTCACGCCGCTGGGCAGTAACTTCCACCTTACATCAGAGAATGAAATTTGTTGTGAATGATAAATTAGTGATTATGCATGGTGAAGAGGACCTAATGGTGAGCAATCTGTCATCATTCAAGTATATCGAAGCAGATGAAGGCGTGTTAGAAACCTCCTTTCAGGCACTCGAGATAGCTAATGCAGTGATGTTGGAAGAAACAGTGGCTAAGAGTGGTCCGTCTTTTGCAGCCGCTCAGAGCATCAAGTCTACGCTAAAGGAAGGCACTCCTGCAGGCTGGGGAGAGGTCATTGAGGTAAAACCAAATATGGATCGCCAAGGGTTGGGTTACAAACCAACTCATGATGAAGCACCAGCACATGACAAAGGACGCCCGAAGATTATACAAGAAGTATTCATCAGTGGAGGTTTCCAAGTCAGTGTGGTGGAAGAAGATTTTAATGACGAAGACCTAGAGCATTTAGTATATCATTGCAACACAACCTTGAGCAACTGGGAAACTATTGAGATTCCTTTGGTTTTTCCTGGGTCAAAGTAATTTTGTTTGTCCTTCTTTTCTTGTTTTTGTTTTGAATCTCCATAGCCATGCCCAAGGCTATAGGAATGTTTTGTAAGGGCCCCGAGCTTTCAAGAAAATCAATGAAAAATGAACTATTTTGTTAATTTATTTGTGTTATTTCCTTTACTGCTTTTTGCTTTCATTTTAAACGAAAAATGGCAATCTTAAAAAACCCAAAACATTTTTCTGTTATATGTTGCATTTGTCTTTGTGTGTTTTAATAAAATAAGCCATTCCAACGTGCAGTGATGTCCTAAAACCCATTAAATCCTATGACTTTGCATTCCCTCCAGACTTTGATTCATCAATATACCAAGCTGAAGATGAGGATGAAGATTTTGAAATACCTGATGAACTGGTAAAGTTGGTACACCATGAGCATGCAGAGCTTCAACCCTACAAAGAACAGGTAGAAGTCATTAATCTTGGCACCGAAGAAAACAAGAAAGAAGTCAAGATTGGGGCAACTCTAGGGGTAGAAGTCAAGCAACGACTAGAGGAACTTTTGAAAGAGTATGTGGATATATTTGCTTGGTCCTACCAGGATATGCCGGGTCTAGACACTGACATAGTAGTTCACAAATTACCACTTTGACCAGAATGCCCACCGGTTAAGCAAAAGGTCCGAAGAACAAGACCTGACATGGCTCTCAAGATTCGAGATGAGGTGAAAAAACATATTGATGCGGGTTTCTTAGCAGTGTCCAAATACCCTGAATGGGTGGCCAACATTGTACCTGTACCGAAAAAAGATGGAAAAGTCAGAATGTGCATGAATTACAGGGACCTAAACAAGGCCAGTCCGAAGGATGATTTCCCTTTGCCGCATATCGACACGTTGGTAGATAATACAGCTCGCTTTGCAGTTTTCTCATTTATGGATGGGTTCTCCGGTTACAATCAGATTAAGATGTATCCCGACGACATGGAAAAAACTACTTTCATTACACCATAGGGGACTTACTGTTACAAAGTTATGCCTTTCGGTCTAAAGAACGCAGGTGCTACTTATCAAAGGGACATGGTAACTTTATTTCATGATATGATGCACAAGGAGATAGAGGTATATGTTGATGACATGATAGCCAAATATCAAAGTGAAGAGGACCATTTGGAACATCTTTTGAAATTGTTTAAGAGACTCAGAAAATATCAGTTGAAACTGAATCCAGCCAATGTACCTTTGGGGTAAGATCTGGGAAATTACTCGGTTTCATTATCAGCCACCGAGGGATTGAAGTAGATCTAGACAAAGTCCGAGCCATTCAAGAAATGCCAGCTCCACAAACAGAAAAGCAAGTCAGAGGTTTCCTTGGAAGACTGAACTACATATCCAAATTTATTTCCAATATGACTCCTACTTGTGAGCCCATCTTCAAATTGTTACGCAAAAACCAGACTGTTGTTTGGAATTCAGATTGTCAGCAAGCATTTGATAAAATCAAGGGTTACCTACAAGAGCCTCCGATCTTAATACCTCCTATTCCAGGAAGACCTCTCTTCATGTATCTGACAGTGCTGGAAAATTCAATGGGTTGTGTGTTAGGTCAGCAGGATGGGTCTGGACGAAAAGAACATGCTATCTATTATTTAAGTAAGAAGTTTACTGATTGTGAAGGCCGATATTTACTTCTGGAGAAAACTTGTTGTGCTTTGGCATGGGCTGCTAAACGTTTGAGGCAGTACATGATTTGTCATACCACTTTGTTGATTTCAAAAATGGTCCCAATAAAGTATATTTTTGAGAAGCCTGCTCAGACTGGAAGACTCGCCCGTTGGCATATGTTATTATCCGAATATGATATCCAGTACGTAGCTCATAAGTTTATCAAGGGTAGTGTTTTGTCGGAATATCTTGCAGATCAACCAGTGGAGGATTATGGGCCTCTCAAATTTGATTCCCCAGATGAGGACATTATGTTAGTAAAAGATTGTGAAGAACCAAGTCTTGATGAAGGTCTATAGGAAGGTCTTTGGTGGAAAATGATGTTTGATGGTTCTTCCAACTACAGTGGGCATGGCGTGGGCGCCGTTTTAATGAATCCGGAAGGTGGTTACACTCCATTCACAGCCAGGTTGGATTTTGACTGCACAAACAATATCGCTGAATATGAAGCTTGCATTCTCGGCCTCGAGGCAGCTATTGACCTCAAAATCAAACTTCTTAAAGTCAGTGGGGATTCAGCTTTGGTTATTTATCAGGTTACTGGAGAATGGGAAACTAGACATGAAAACTTGATTCCTTATAGAGCCTATATTGTCAAAATGAAGGAGTATTTTGATGAAATCACTTTCAAGCATGTCCCGAGATCTGAAAATCACATTGTCGATGCCCTAGCCATGCTAGCCTCGATGTGGAAAGTCAGGGATGTCAATGATGCCACTCTCATTAGAATTGAATGCAAGACTGAGCCCGCCTACTGTCAGATGGTTGAAGAAGAGACTGATGATAAACCATGGTTCTATGACATAAAGAATTACCTATTGAAACAAGAGTATCCAGCAGATGCTACGTCACTTGACAAGAAAACTCTGAGACGATTAGCATCCAAGTCCTTTCTCAGCAATGATGTACTTTACAAAAGGAATCATGACATGGTCCTGCTTAGATGTGTTGACCAACGAGAAGCAGAGTTGTTAATGCAAGATGTTCACAAAGGAATGTTAGATACTCATGCAAATGGATATGCTATGTCTAAAAAGATTTTGAGGGCTGGTTATTACTGGTTGACCTTGGAAACTGATTGTATTCAATATGCCAGAAAGTGTCACAAGTGTCAGATTTATGCAGACAAGACGTATGTACCTCCGACGTTGCTAAATGTGTTGTCATCACCGTGGCCTTTTTCTATGTGGGGCATCGATATGATAGGGGTAATTGAACCAAAAGCTTCTAACGGACATCGATTTATTCTGGTTGCTATTGACTATTTCACAAAGTGGGTTGAAGCTGTATCCTACACTAATGTTACTCGGCAGGTGGTGGCCCGTTTCATAAAGAAGGAAATTATCTGTCGTTACGGAATCCCGATCCGAATCATAACGGACAATGGTACTAATTTGAACAACAAAGTCATGAAAGAGTTGTGCGATGACTTCAAAACTGAACATCACAATTCTTCTCCCTATCGTCCCAAAATGAATGGAGCTATAGAAGCTGCAAATAAAAACATCAAAAAGATTTTGCAAAAGATGGTGAAAACTTACAAAGATTGGCATGAGATGCTGCCATTCGCCTTGCATGGATACAGAACGTCCGTCCGCACTTCAACAGGGGCAACCCCTTTTTCTTTGGTATATGGAATGGATACGGTGCTTCCCATGGAGGTCAAGATACGTTCTTTGAGAGTCATAATGGAAACTAAGCTTGAAGAAGCAGAATGGGTGAGAGAAAGGTTTGATCAGTTGAATCTTATCGACGAAAAACGCATGTCTGCAATGTGTCATGGTCAGTTATATCAGAAGAGGATCAAGAGAGCTTTTGACAAGAAAGTTCGTGTCCGAGAATTCCACAAAGGGGAACTTGTACTCAAAAAGATTTTACCAGTTCATAAAGACACACGAGAAAAGTGGATGCCCAACTATGACGGCCCGTTTGTTGTAAAAACAGACTTCTCAGGTGGCTCATTAATTCTCACGACCATGGATGGAGAACAACTTACTCATCCAGTGAATTCTGATGCAGTACAAAAATATTACGCCTAAAAAGAGCCCGATAAGTCGAAAACTCACAAGAACGACTTATGCAAAAGTTAGGGTTGAAGAAAAAGAAAAAAAAAAGAAAGAAAGAAAAAAAAAGAAAAAAAAAAGCTCGCTAAGTTGAAAACCTGAAAGGGCGGCTTAGGCAAAAAAGAGCGTCCCGGTGGATTAAAAACCCGAAAGGGTGATCCAGGCAAAAGTTAGGGACAAAGGCGTTTCACTGCATTAGAAGAGTTGTCACTACTTCAAAAAAGGTTTTTACCATTGCAGAAGATTGTACAGGAGATCCACTTCCAACTGCTCTCATCAGAAGCAAGGATTTGGGGGATTTTAGTCTTTAGGAATGGATGGTTATGGGATTCAATGTAACCTTATCCATGTTGCCATTTTTCACTTGTAAAATTTCTATGGAATTTTGTCATTTGCAAGATTTCATTCTTGAATAAAATCAGTTTTGAACCATTGTTTCCTTTGCAAATTGTCATTTCCTGAATTTTTCTTTGTTATGCAAAATATTGTTCGTAGATCAACGATAATTTTGAAAGCTTTAGGGTCAAATTATTTGAATAAAACTTGAAAAGATTGACAAACGTAAAAACTCCAGCTCATTGAAAGTCGAGGAAAATCATACTTCCCCGAAACCTCAGGGTAGCAAAAGCTTTGATATGCGATCCGATTACATTCCCCATTGAAATGTAAACAGGTCGTACTGCCGATTCTCCTTTGGTCATGTGTAGGTGTCAAACCTAGAAGACTGTTTTCTCAAAGAACCTCTTATGATGATATAAGGACTGGTCCCCAGTAGAAGATTTCTGAGCATTGTGTTTTGAATTTACTTTGTCATCTCTGAATAGCTTGTTTAAAGTTCTATTCTTCTATTGAGAGTGGATCTTGTTGTCAAAGACTGCATACACCTTTTCAGCCAGGGTTCAGTGTGATTCATTCGGTCTCTCGAGTTCAGAGTGCTATCTTTTGATTCCCTGTGAATGTCTAAACACTGCTAGTGAATTTCCGTTTAAAGTCCAGTCGTAACTGGTAATGTTAGAAATCCAATCGTCATTGGTATTCTTTTAGTCGTCACTATTTTTCCCTTGGAACCAGTCGTAACTGGCGTTGTCTTAACTCCACCCGTTATTACCTTTTGGTTCGGTTGTTACCAACCTTTCCCTCTGAAGTCTAGTCGTCACTAGCAAATCCCCTATGAAATCTAGTCGTCACTAATTGATTTCCGTTAAAGTCTGGTCGTAACTGGCAGATGTTTGAAACCCAATGGTCATTGGTATCTTATTGGTCATTACCAACCGTCCCCATGAAAGTCCAGTCGTAACTGGCATCACTTGGAATCCAATCGTTATTGGTATTTTCTGGTTCGGTCATTACCAACCTCCCTAGCTAAAGCCTAGTAGCTTGCTAGCATTCTCGTAACCACATGTGTTGGTATACCCTGATTTGGTCTTCACCATGTATTTCTTCCGAATTCCAGTCGTAACTGGCATTTCGTGAAATCCAATCGTCATTGGTACCCTGACTTGGTCGTTACCAATCTCCTTTAAGTTCAGTAGTTACTGGCATTACTTGAAATTTTGGCCGTCACCAATTTCCCCATTCGAAGTCCTGCATTACCGATTGGATTTAAAATTTCATTTGTTGTTATCTCAGGTTGGTCGTTACCATTACCTCCAGGAAGTCTAGTAGTTACTAGCACTGCCTGAGCCACCTGTTACAACTGGGTGACATCATTATCCCCAGTAAAACCTTTCCCCCACACAAGTCTCGGAAATCAAGTCGTCACTAGTATTTCCCATTGTGTTTTGTCTTAGCTAAGGATGATAGAGCATACTCACACCGGCTACTACCACCAAAAGGATGATAGAGCAAACCCTCGCATAATCTAGCATCGACAAGATGACAGACCCACCACCAAGAGGATGAAGGAGCAAACTCACATTGGCTACAACCACCAAAATGATAATAGAGAAAACCTTCGCACAATCTGACATCAACAAGATGATAGACCCATCACCAGAAGGATGATTGAGCAAACTCACACTAGCTACAACCACCAAAAGGATGATACAGAAAACTCTAGCACAATCTGACATCAACAAGATGACAGACCCACCACTAAAAGGATGATAGAGCATACTTACACTGACTACTACAAACAAAAGGATGATAGAGCAAACCCTTGCATAATCTGACATCAACAAGACGACAGAACCACCACAAAAAGGATGATGGAGCAAACACACACCGGCTACTACCACCAATAGGATGGTAGAACAAACCCTTGCACAATCTGGCATAGACAAGATGACAGACACACCATCAAAATGATGACGAAGCAAAGTCACACCGCTACTACCACCGAAAGGATGATAAGCAAACCCTCGCACAATCTGACATCAATAAGATGAAAGACCCACCACCAAAAGAATGATGGAGCAAACTCACACCGGCTACTACCACCAAAAGGATGATAGAGCAAACCCTTGCACAATCTAATATCAACAAGATGACAGACCCACCACCAAAAGGATGAAGGAGCATACTCACACCGACTACTACCAACAAAAGGATGATAGAGCAAACCCTTCCAGAATCTGACATCAATAAGACGACAGACCCACCACCAAAAGGATGATGGAGCAAACTCACACCGGCTACTACAACCAAAACGATGTTAGGGCAAACCCTTGCACAATGTGGCATAGATAATATGAAAGACCAACCATCAAAAGGATGACGGAGCAAACTCACATCAACTACTACCACCAAAAGGATGATAGAGCAAACCCTTGCACAATCTAACATCAACAAGATGAAAGAACTACCACAAAAAGGATAATGGAGCGTACCCACTCCGGCTTCTACCAACAAAAGGATGATAGAGCAAACCCTCGCAGAATCTGACATCAACAAGATGACAGACCCACCACCAAAAGGATGATGGAGCAAACTTACACCTGGTACTACCATTTAAAGGATGTCAGAGCAAACCCTTGCACAATCTAACATTAACAAGAGGACAGACCCACCATAAAAAGAAAGGTGGAGCAAACTCACACTGGCTACTACCACCAAAAGGATGATAGAGCAGACCCTCGCACAATCTGACATCAACAAGATGACAGAACCACCACCAAAAGGATGATGGAGCATACTCAAACCGGCTACTCCAAACAAAAGGATGATAGAGCAAACCCTAGCACAATCTAACATCATCAAGATGACAGAACCACCACCAAAAAGATGATGGAGCATACTCAAACCGGCTACTCCAAACAAAAGGATGATAGAGCAAACCCTAGCACAATCTAACATCAACAAGATGATAGACCCACCACCAAAAGGAAGATTGAGCAAACTCACAATAGCTACTACCACCAAAAGGATGATAGAGAAAACCCTAGCACAATCTGACCTCAACAAGATGACATCCCACCACCAAAAGAATGATAGAGCATACTCACACCGACTACTACCACCAAAAGGATGATAGAGCAAACCCTCACACAATCTGACATCAACAAGATAACAGACCCACCAACAAAAGGATGATGGAGCAAACTCCTACCGGCTACTACCAAAAAGAGGATGATAGAGCAAACACTTGCACAATTTGGCATAGACAAGATGACAGACACAGCATCAAAAGGATGACCTGGCAAACTCACATCGATTACTACCACCAAAAGGATGATAGAGCAAACCCTGCACAATCTGACATCAATAAGATGAAAGACCCACCACCAAAAGGATGATGGAGCGAACTCACACTGGCTACTACCACCAAAAGGATGATAGAGTAGACCCTTGCACAATCTGACATCAACAAGATGACAGACCCACCACCCAAAGGATGATAGAGTGAACTCACACCGACTACTACCACCAAAAGGATGATAGAGCAAACCCTCGCACAATCTAACATCAACAAGATGACAGACCCACCATCAAAAGGATGATGGAGCATACTCACACCGACTACTACCAACAAAAGGATGATAGAGCAAACCCTTCCACAATCTGACATCAATATGACGACAGAACCACCACCAAAAGGATGACAGAGCAAACTCACATCGACTACTACCACCAAAAGGATGATAGAGTAAACCCTCGCACAATCTAACATCAACAAGATGACAGAACTACCATAAAAAGGATGATGGAGCGTACTCACACCGGCTACTACCAACAAAAGGATGATAGAGCAAACCCTCACAGAATCTGACATCAACAAGATGATAAACCCACCACCAATAGGATGATGGAGCAAACTTACACCTGGTACTACCACCAAAAGGATGATAGAGCTGACCCTTGCACAATCTGACATCAACAAGATGACAGAACCACCATCAAAAGGATGATGGAGCATAATCAAACCGGCTACTACCAACAAAAGGATGATAGAGAAAACCCTAGCACAATCTGACATCAACGAGATGACAGACCCACCACCAGAAGGATAATAGTGCATACTCACACCAACTACTACCACCAAAAGGATGATAGAGCAAACCCTCGCACAATCTGGCATCGACAAGATGACAGACCCACCACCAAGAGGATGAAGGAGCAAACTCACATTGGCTACAACCACCAAAATGATAATAGAGAAAACCTTCCCACAATATGACATCAACAAGATGATAGACCCACCACCAAAAGGATGATTGTGCGATCTCACACCGGCTACTACCACCAAAAAGATGATAAAGCAAACCCTAGCACAATCTGACATCAACAAGATGACAGACCCACCAGCAAAAGAATGATAGAGCATACTCACACCGACTACTACCATGAAAAGGATGATAGAGCAAACCCTCGCACAATATGACATGAACAAGATGACAGAACTACCACAAAAAGGATGATGGAGTGTACTCACACCGACTACTACCACCAAAAGGATGATAGAGCAAACCCTCGCACAATCTGACATCAACAAGATGAAGAACCCACCACCAAAAGGATGATGGAGCAAACTCAAACCGGCTACTACCACCAAGAGGATGATAGAGCAAACCCTTGCACAATCTGGCATAGATAAGATGACAGACACACCATCAAAAGGATGAAGGAGCAAACTCACATCGATTACTACCACCAAAAGGATGATAGAGCAAACCCCCGCACAATCTGACATCAATAAGATGAAAGACCCACCACCAAAAGGATGATGGAGCAAACTCACACCGGCTACTACCACGAAAAGGATGATAGAGCAACCCCTCGCACAATCTAACATCAACAAGATGACAAACCCACCACCAAAAGGATGATGGAACGTACTGAAACCGACTACTTACAACAAAAGGATGATAAAGCAAACCCTCCCACAATCTAACATCAACAAGATGAAATAACTACCTCAAAAAGGATGATGGAGTGTACTCACACCGGCTACTACCAACAAAAGGATGATATTGCAAATCCTTGCACAATCTGACATCAACAAGCTGATAGACCCACCACCAAGAGGATGATGGAGCAAACTTACACAGGCTACTACCACCAAAAGGATGATAGAGAAAACCCTTGCACAATCTGGCATAGACAAGATGACAGACACACCATCAAAAGGATGACGGAGTAAACTCACACCGACTACTACCACCAAAAGGATGATAGAGCAAACCATCGCACAATCTGACATCAGTAAGATGAAAGAACCACCACCAAAAGGATGATGGAGCGAAATCACATCGGCTACTACAACCAAAAGGATGATATAGCAGACCCTCGCACAATCTGAAAACAACAAGATGACATAACCACCACCAAAAGGATGATGGAGTGTACTCAAACCGACTACTACCAACAAAAGGATGATAGAGAAAACCCGCGCACAATCTGACATCAACAAGACGATAGTCCCTCCACCAAAAGGATGATTGAGGGAACTCACACAGGCTACTACCACCAAAAGGATGATAGAGCAAACCCTAGCACAATCTATCATGGACAAGATGACAGACCCACCACGAAATGGATGAAGGAGCAAACTCACATTGGCTACTACCACCAAAAGGATAATAGAGAAAACCTTCGCATAATCTGACATCAACAAGATAATACACCCACCACCAAAAGGATGATGGAGCAAACTCACACCGGCTACTACCACCAAAAGGATGATAGAGCAAACCCTTTCACAATCTGACATCAACAAGATGACAGACCCACCACCAAAAGGATGATGGAGCGTACTCACACCGACTACTACAAACAAAAGGATGATAGAGCAAACCCTTCCACAATCTGATATCAATAAGACGACAGACACACCACCAAAAGGATGATGGAACAAACTCACGTCGGCTACTACAACCAAAAGGATGATAGGGCAAACCCTTGTATAATCTGGCATAGATAAGATGACAGACCCACCATCAAAAGGACGATGAAACAAACTCACATCGACTACTACCACCAAAAGGTAGATAGAGAAAACCCTCGCACAATCTAACTTCAAAAAGATGACAGAACTACCACAAAAAGGACGATGGAGCGTACTCACACCAGCTACTACCAACAAAAGGATGATAGAGCAAAACCTCACAGAATCTGACATCAACAAGATGACAGACCCACCACCGAAAGGATTATAGAGCAAACTCACACCTGCTACTACCATCAAAAGAATGTCTGAGCAAACCCTCGCACAATCTGACATTAACAAGAGGACAGACCTACCACCAAAAGGATGATGGAGCAAACTCACACTGGCTACTACCACCAAAAGAATGATAGAGCAGACCCTTGCACAATCTGACATCAACAAGATGACAGAACCACCACCAAAAGGATGATGGAGCCTACTCAAACCGGCTACTACCAACAAAAGGATGATAGAGCAAACCCTTGCATAATTTCACATTAACAAGATGACAATCCCTCCACCAAAAGGATGATGGATGGAACTCACACCTGCTACTACCACCAAAAGGATAATATAGTAAACCCTCGCACAATAAGGCATCGACAAGACGACAAACCCACCACCAAAAGGATGAATGAGCAAACTCACATTGGCTACAACTGCCAAAAGGATAATAGAGAAAACCTTGGCACAATCTAACATCAACAAGATGACAGACCCACCACCAAAAGGATGATAGAGCATACTCACACCGACTACTACCAACAAAAGGATGATAGAGCAAACCCTTGCACAATCTAACATCAACAAGACGACAGACCCACCACCAAAAGGATGATAGAGCAAACTCACACCGACTACTACCACCAAAAGGATGATAGAGCAAACCCTCGCACAATCTGACATCAACAAGATGACAAAACTACCACAAAAACAATGAAGGAGTGTACTCACACCGGCTACTACCAACAAAAGAATGATAGAGAAAACCCTGCACAATCTGACGTCAACAAGATGACAGACCAACCACCAAATGGATGATGGAGCTAACTCACACCGGCTACTACCACCAAAAGGATGATAGAGAAAACCCTTGCACAATCTGGCATCGATAAGATGAAATACCCACCATCAAAAGGATGAAGGAGCAAACTCACATTGGCTACTACCACCAAAAGGATGATCGAGAAAACCTTCGTACAATCTGACATCAATAAGATGAAAGACCCACAACAAAAAGGATGATGGAGCAAACTCACACCGGCTACTACCACCAAAAGGATGATAGAGTAGACTCTCACTCAATCTAACATCAACAAGATGACAGACCCATCACCAAAAGGATGATGGAGCGTACACACACTGACTACTACCAACAAAAGGATGATAGAGCAAACCCTTGCACAATCTAACATCAAAAAAGATGAAAGACCCACTATCAAAAGGATGAAGGAGCAAACTCACACCGACTACTACCACCAAAAGGATGATAGAGCAAACCCTCGCACAATCTGACATCAACAAGATGACAGAACTACAACAAAAAGGATGATGGAGTGTACTCACACCGGCTACTACCAACAAAAGGATGATAGAAAAAACCCTCGCAAAATCTGACATCAACAAGATGACAGACCCACCACCAAAAGGATGATGGAGCAAACTCACACCGACTACTACCACCAAAAGGATGATAGAGCAAACCCTTGCACAATCTGCATAGACAAGAGGACAGACACACCATCAAAAGGATGACGGAGCAAACTCACACCGACTACTACCACCAAAAGGATGATAGAGCAAACCCTCGCACAATCTGACATCAATAAGATAAAAGACCCACCACCGAAAGGATGATGGAGCAAACTCACACCGGCTACTACCACCAAAAGGATGATAGAGCAGACCCTTGCACAATCTGACATCAACAAGATGATAGACCCACCACCAAAAGGATGATCGAGCGTACTCACATCGGCTACTACCACCAAAAGGACGATAGAGCAAACCCTCGCACAATCTAACATCAACAAGATGACAGACCCACCACCAAAAGAATGATGGAGTGTACTCACACCGACTACTACCAACAAAAGGATGATAGAGTAAACCCTTCCACAATTTGACCTGAATAAGACGACAGACCCACCAACCAAAGGATGATGGAGCAAACTCACACCGGCTACTACAACCAAAAGGATGATAGGGCAAACCCTTGCACAATCTAGCATAGATTAGATGACAGACCCACCATCAAAAGGATGGCGGAGAAAACTCACATCGACTACTACCACCAAATGGATGATAGAGAAAATCCTTGCACAATCTAACATCAACAAGATGACAGAACTACCACCTAATGATGGAGCGTACTCACACCGGCTACTACCAGCAAAAGGATGATAGAGCAAAACCTCACAGAATCTGACATCAACAAGATGACAGACCAACCACCTAAAGGATGATGGAGCAAACTCACACCTGCTACTACCATCAAAAGGATGTCAGAGCAAACCCTCGCGTAATCTGACAGTAACAAGAGGACAGAACCACCACCAAAAGGATGATGGAGCAAACTCACACTGGCTACTACCACCAAAAGGATGATAGATCAGACTCTCGCACAATCTGACATCAACAAGATGACAGAACCACCACCAAACGGATGGTGGAGCGTACTCAAACCGGCTACTACCAACAAAAGGATGATAGAGCAAACCCTCGCACAATATGACATCAACAAGATGACAATCCTCCACCAAAAGGATGATGGATGGAACTCACACCGGCTACAACCACCAAAAGGATAATATAGCAAACCCTCGCACAATATGGCATCGACAAGATGATAGACCCAACACCAAAAGGATGAAGGAGCAAACTCACATTGGCTACAACAACCAAAAGAATAATAGCGAAAACCTTCGCACAATCTGACATCAACAAGAGGACAGACCCACCACCAAAAGGATGATGGAGCAAACTCACACTCGCTACTACCACCAAAAGGATGATAGAGTAGACCCTCGCACAATATGACATCAACAAGATGATAATCCCTCCACCAAAAGGATGATGGATCTAACTCATACCGGCTACTACCACCAAAAGGATAATATAGCAAACCCTCGCACAATATGGCATCGACAAGATGATAGACCCACCACCAAAAGGATGATGGAGAAAACTCACATTGGCTACAACAACCAAAAGAATAATAGTGAAAACCTTCGCACAATCTGACATCAGCAGGATGACAGACCCACCACCAAAAGGATGATAGAGCATACTCACACCGACTACTACCAACAAAAGGATGATAGAGCAAACCCTTGCACAATCTAACATCAATAAGACGACAGACCCACCACCAAAAGGATGATATCGCAAACTCACACTGGCTACTACCACCAAAAGGATGATAGAGCAAACACTTGCACAATTTGGAATAGACAAGATGAAAGACCCACCATCAAAAGGATGAAGGAGAAAACTCACACCGACTGCTACCACCAAAAGGATGATAGAGCAAACCCTCGCACAATCTGACATCAACAAGATGACAGAACTACTACAAAAAGAATGATGGAGCGTACTCACACCGGCTACTACCAACAAAAGGATGATAGAGAAAACCCTCGTAAGAATCTGACATCAACAAGATGACAGACCCACCACCAAAAGGATGATGGAGAAAACTCACACCTGGTACTACCATCAAAAGGATGTCAGAGCAAACCCTCGCACAATCTGACATTACAAGAGGACAGACCCGCCACCCAAAGGATGATGGAGCAAACTCACACCTGCTACTACCATCAAAAGGATGTCAGAGCAAACCCTCGCACAATCTGACAGTAACAAGAGGACAGACCCACCACCAAAAGGATGATGGAGCAAACTCACACTGGCTACTACCACCAAAAGGATGATAGAGCAAACCCTCGCACAATATGACATCAACAAGATGACTATCCCTCCACCAAAAGGATGATGGATGGAACTCACACTGGCTACTACCACCAAAAGGATAATATAGCAAACCCTCGCACAACATGGCATTGACAAGATGATAGACCCACCACCAAAAGGATGAAGGAGCAACCTCACATTGGCTACAACCGCCAAAAGGATAATAGTGAAAACCTTCGCACAATCTGACATCAACAAGATGACAGACCCACCACCAAAAGGATGATAGAGCATACTCATAACGACTACTACCAACAAAAGGATGATAGAGCAAACCCTTGCACAATCTAACATCAACAAGATGACAGACCCACCACTAAAAGGATGATAAGGCAAACTCACACCAGCTACTACAACCAAAAGGATGATAGAGCAAACACTTGCACAATCTGGAATAGACAAGATGAAAGACCCACCATCAAAAGGATGAAGGAGAAAACTCACACCGACTGCTACCACCAAAAGGATGATAGAGCAAACCCTCGCACAATCTGACATCAACAAGATGACAGAACTACTACAAAAAGAATGATGGAGCGTACTCACACCGGCTACTACCATCAAAAGGATGATAGAGAAAACCCTCGTAGAATCTGAAATCAACAAGATGACAGTCCCACCACCAAAAGGATGATGGAGCAAACTCACACCTGGTACTACCATCAAAAGGATGTCAGAGCAAACCCTCGCACAATCTGACATTAACAAGAGGACAGACCCACCACCCAAAGGATGATGGAGCAAACTCACACCTGCTACTACCATCAAAAGGATGTCAGAGCAAACCCTCGCACAATCTGACAGTAACAAGAGGACAGACCCACCACCAAAAGGATGATGGAGCAAACTCACACTGGCTACTACCACCAAAAGGATGATAGAGCAAACCCTCGCACAATATGACATCAACAAGATGACTATCCCTCCACCAAAAGGATGATGGATGGAACTCACACTGGCTACTACCACCAAAAGGATAATATAACAAACCCTCGCACAACATGGCATCGACAAGATGATAGAACCACCACCAAAAGGATGAAGGAGCAACCTCACATTGGCTACAACCGCCAAAAGGATAATAGTGAAAACCTTCGCACAATCTGACATCAACAAGATGACAGACCCACCACCAAAAGGATGATAGAGCATACTCATAACGACTACTACCAACAAAAGGATGATAGAGCAAACCCTTGCACAATCTAACATCAACAAGATGACAGACCCACCACTAAAAGGATGATAAGGCAAACTCACACCAGCTACTACCACCAAAAGGATGATAGAGCAAACACTTGCACAATCTGGAATAGACAAGATGAAAGACCCACCATCAAAAGGATGAAGGAGAAAACTCACACCGACTGCTACCACCAAAAGGATGATAGAGCAAACCCTCGCACAATCTGACATCAACAAGATGACAGAACTACTACAAAAAGAATGATGGAGCGTACTCACACCGGCTACTACCAACAAAAGGATGATAGAGAAAACCCTCGTAGAATCTGAAATCAACAAGATGACAGACCCACCACCAAAAGGATGATGGAGCAAACTCACACCTGGTACTACCATCAAAAGGATGTCAGAGCAAACCCTCGCACAATCTGACATTAACAAGAGGACAGACCCACCACCCAAAGGATGATTGAGCAAACTCACACCTGCTACTACCATCAAAAGGATGTCAGAGCAAACCCTCGCACAATCTGACAGTAACAAGAGGACAGACCCACCACCAAAAGGATGATGGAGCAAACTTACACTGGCTACTACCACCAAAAGGATGATAGAGCAAACCCTCGCACAATATGACATCAACAAGATGACTATCCCTCCACCAAAAGGATGATGGATGGAACTCACACTGGATACTACCACCAAAAGGATAATATAGCAAACCCTCGCACAATATGGCATCGACAAGATGATAGACCCACCACCAAAAGGATGAAGGAGCAACCTCACATTCGCTACAACCGCCAAAAGGATAATAGTGAAAACCTTCGCACAATCTGACATCAACAAGATGACAGACCCACCACCAAAAGGATGATAGAGCATACTCATAACGACTACTACCAACAAAAGGATGATAGAGCAAACCTTTGCACAATCTAACATCAACAAGATGACAGACCCACCACTAAAAGGATGATAACGCAAACTCACACCGGTTACTACCACCAAAAGGATGATAGAGCAAACACTTGCTCAATCTAGAATAGACAAGATGAAAGACCCACCATCAAAAGTATGAAGGAGAAAACTCACACCGACTACTACCACCAAAAGGATGATAGAGCAAACCCTCGCACAATCTGACATCAACAAGATGACAGAACTACCACAAAAAGGATGATGGAGCGTACTCACACCGGCTACTACCAACAAAAGGATGATAGAGCAATCCCTCGCAGAATCTGACATCAACAAGATGACAGATCCACCACCAAAAGGATGATGGAGAAAACTCACACCTTGTACTACCATCAAAAGGATGTCAGAGCAAACCCTTGCACAATCTGTCATTAACAAGAGGACAGACCCACCACCAAAAGGATGATGGAGAAAACTCACACCGGCTACTACCACCAAAAGGATGATAGAGCAGACCCTCGCACAATCTGACATCAACAAGATGACTATCCCTCCACCAAAAGGATGATGGATGGAACTCACACTGGCTACTACCACCAAATGGATAATATAGCAAACCCTCGCACAACATGGCGTCGACAAGATGATAGACCCACCACCAAAAGGATGAAGGAGCAACCTCACATTGGCTACAATCGCCAAAAGGATAATAGTGAAAACCTTCGCACAATCTGACATCAACAAGATGACAGACCCACCACCAAAAGGATGATAGAGCATACTCATAACGACTACTACCAACAAAAGGATGATAGAGCAAACCCTTGCACAATCTAACATCAACAAGATGACAGACTCACCACTAAATGGATGATAAGGCAAACTAACACCGGCTACTACCACCAAAAGGATGATAGAGCAAACACTTGCACAATCTGGAATAGACAAGATGAAAGACCCACCATAAAAAGGATGAAGGAGAAAACTCACACCGACTGCTACCACCAAAAGGATGATAGAGCAAACCCTCGCACAATCTGACATCAACAAGATGACAGAACTACTACAAAAAGAATGATGGAGCGTACTCACACCGGCTACTACCAACAAAAGGATGATAGAGAAAACCCTCGTAGAATCTGACATCAACAAGATGACATACCCACCACCAAAAGGATGATGGAGCAAACTCACACTTGGTACTATCATCAAAAGGATGTCAGAGCAAACCCTCGCACAATCTGACATTAACAAGAGGACAGACCCACCACCCAAAGGATGATGGAGCAAACTCACACCTGCTACTACCATCAAAAGGATGTCAGAGCAAACCCTCACACAATCTGACAGTAATAAGAGGACAGACCCACCACCAAAAGGATGATGGAGCAGACTCACACTGGCTACTACCGCCAAAAGGATGATAGAGCAAACCCTCGCACAATATGACATCAACAAGATGACTATCCCTCCACCAAAAGGATGATGGATGGAACTCACACTGGCTACTACCACGAAAAGGATAATATAGCAAACCCTCGCACAATATGGCATCGACAAGATGATAGACCCACCACCAAAACGATGAAGAAGCAACCTCACATTGGCTACAACCGCCAAAAGGATAATAGTGAAAACCTTTGCACAATCTGACATCAACAAGATGACAGACCCACCACCAAAAGGATGATAGAGCATACTCATAACGACTACTACCAACAAAAGGATGATAGAGCAAACCCTTGCACAATCTAACATCAACAAGATGACAGACCCACCACTAAAAGGATGATAACGCAAACTCACACCGGTTACTACCACCAAAAGGATGATAGAGCAAACACTTGCTCAATCTAGAATAGACAAGATGAAAGACCCACCATCAAAAGTATGAAGGAGAAAACTCACACAGACTACTACCACCAAAAGGATGATAAAGCAAACCCTCGCACAATCTGACATCAACAAGATGACAGAACTACCACAAAAAGGATGATGGAGCGTACTCACACCGGCTACTACCAACAAAAGGATGATAGAGCAATCCCTCGCAGAATCTGACATCAACAAGATGACAGACCCACCACCAAAAGGATGATGGAGAAAACTCACACCTGGTACTACCATCAAAAGGATGTCAGAGCAAACCCTTGCACAATCTGTCATTAACAAGAGGACAGACCCACCACCAAAAGGATGATGGAGAAAACTCACACCGGCTACTACCACCAAAAGGATGATAGAGCAGACCCTCGCACAATCTGACATCAACAAGATGACTATCCCTCCACCAAAAGGATGATGGATGGAACTCACACTGGCTACTACCACCAAAAGTATAATATAGCAAACCCTCGCACAACATGGCATCGACAAGATGATAGACCCACCACCAAAAGGATGAAGGAGCAACCTCACATTGGCTACAACCGCCAAAAGGATAATAGTGAAAACCTTTGCACAATCTGACATCAACAAGATGACAGACCCACCACCAAAAGGATGATAGAGCATACTCATAACGACTACTACCAACAAAAGGATGATAGAGCAAACCCTTGCACAATCTAACATCAACAAGATGACAGACCCACCACTAAAAGGATGATAAGGCAAACTCACACCGGCTACTACCACCAAAAGGATGATAGAGCAAACACTTGCACAATCTGGAATAGACAAGATGAAAGACCCACCATCAAAAGGATGAAGGAGAAAACTCACACCGACTGCTACCACCAAAAGGATGATAGAGCAAACCCTCGCACAATCTGACATCAACAAGATGACAGAACTACTACAAAAAGAATGATGGAGCGTACTCACACCGGCTACTACCAACAAAAGGATGATAGAGAAAACCCTCGTAGAATCTGACATCAACAAGATGACAGACCCACCACCAAAAGGATGATGGAGCAAACTCACACCTGGTACTACCATCAAAAGGATGTCAGAGCAAACCCTCGCACAATCTGACATTAACAAGAGGACAGACCCACCACCCAAAGGATGATGGAGCAAACTCACACCTGCTACTACCATCAAAAGGATGTCAGAGCAAACCCTCGCACAATCTGACAGTAACAAGAGGACAGACCCACTACCAAAAGGATGATGGAGCAAACTCACACTGGCTACTACCACCAAAAGGATGATAGAGCAGACCCTCGCACAATCTGACATCAACAAGATGACTATCCCTCCACCAAAAGGATGATGGATGGAACTCACAGTGGCTACTACCACCAAAAGTATAATATAGCAAACCCTCGCACAACATGGCATCGACAAGATGATAGACCCACCACCAAAAGGATGAAGGAGCAACCTCACATTGGCTACAACCGCCAAAAGGATAATAGTGAAAACCTTCGCACAATCTGACATCAACAAGATGACAGACCCACCACCAAAAGGATGATAGAGCATACTCATAACGACTACTACCAACAAAAGGATGATAGAGCAAACCCTTGCACAATCTAACATCAACAAGATGACAGACCCACCACTAAAAGGATGATAAGGCAAACTCACACCGGCTACTACCACCAAAAGGATGATAGAGCAAACACTTGCACAATCTGGAATAGACAAGATGAAAGACCCACCATCAAAAGGATGAAGGAGAAAACTCACACCGACTGCTACCACCAAAAGGATGATAGAGCAAACCCTCGCACAATCTGACATCAACAAGATGACAGAACTACTACAAAAAGAATGATGGAGCGTACTCACACCGGCTACTACCAACAAAAGGATGATAGAGAAAACCCTCATAGAATCTGACATCAACAAGATGACAGACCCACCACCAAAAGGATGATGGAGCAAACTCACACCTGGTACTACCATCAAAAGGATGTCAGAGCAAACCCTCGCACAATCTGACATTAACAAGAGGACAGACCCACCACCCAAAGGATGATGGAGCAAACTCACACCTGCTACTACCATCAAAAGGATGTCAGAGCAAACCCTCGCACAATCTGACAGTAACAAGAGGACAGACCCACCACGAAAAGGATGATGGAGCAGACTCACACTGGCTACTACCACCAAAAGGATGATAGAGCAGACCCTCGCACAATCTGACATCAACAAGATGACTATCCCTCCACCAAAAGGATGATGGATGGAACTCACAGTGGCTACTACCACCAAAAGTATAATATAGCAAACCCTCGCACAACATGGCATCGACAAGATGATAGACCCACCACCAAAAGGATGAAGGAGCAACCTCACATTGGCTACAACCGCCAAAAGGATAATAGTGAAAACCTTCGCACAATCTGACATCAACAAGATGACAGACCCGCCACCAAAAGGATGATAGAGCATACTCATAACGACTACTACCAACAAAAGGATGATAAAGCAAACCCTTGCACAATCTAACATCAACAAGATGACAGACCCACCACTAAAAGGATGATAACGCAAACTCACACCGGTTACTACCACCAAAAGGATGATAGAGCAAACACTTGCTCAATCTAGAATAGACAAGATGAAAGACCCACCATCAAAAGTATGAAGGAGAAAACTCACACCGACTACTACCACCAAAAGGATGATAGAGCAAACCCTCGTACAATCTGACATCAACAAGATGACAGAACTACCACAAAAAGGATGATGGAGCGTACTCACACCGGCTACTACCAACAAAAGGATGATAGAGCAATCCCTCGCAGAATCTGACATCAGACCCACCACCAAAAGGATGATGGAGAAAACTCACACCTGGTACTACCATCAAAAGGATGTAAGAGCAAACCCTTGCACAATCTGTCATTAACAAGAGGACAGACCCACCACCAAAAGGATGATGGAGATAACTCACACCGGCTACTACCACCAAAAGGATGATAGAGCAGACCCTCGCACAATCTGACAGTAATAAGAGGACAGACCCACCACCAAAAGGATGATGGAGCAGACTCACACTGGCTACTACCACCAAAAGGATGATAGAGCAAACCCTCGCACAATATGACATCAACAAGATGACTATCCCTCCACCAAAAGGATGATGGATGGAACTCACACTGGCTACTACCACCAAAAGGATAATATAGCAAACCCTTGCACAATATGGCATCGACAAGATGATCGACCCACCACCAAAAGGATGAAGGAGCAACCTCACATTGGCTACAACCGCCAAAAGGATAATAGTGAAAACCTTCGCACAATCTGACATCAACAAGATGACAGACCCGCCACCAAAAGGATGATAGAGCATACTCATAACGACTACTACCAACAAAAGGATGATAGAGCAAACCCTTGCACAATCTAACATCAACAAGATGACAGACCCACCACTAAAAGGATGATAACGCAAACTCACACCGGTTACTACCACCAAAAGGATGATAGAGCAAACACTTGCTCAATCTAGAATAGACAAGATGAAAGACCCACCATCAAAAGTATGAAGGAGAAAACTCACACCGACTACTACCACCAAAAGGATGATAGAGCAAACCCTCGTACAATCTGACATCAACAAGATGACAGAACTACTACAAAAAGAATGATGGAGCGTACTCACACCGGCTACTACCAACAAAAGGATGATAGAGAAAACCCTCGTAGAATCTGACATCAACAAGATGACAGATCCACCACCAAAAGGATGATGGAGAAAACTCACACCTTGTACTACCATCAAAAGGATGTCAGAGCAAACCCTTGCACAATCTGTCATTAACAAGAGGACAGACCCACCACCAGAAGGATGATGGAGAAAACTCACACCGGCTACTACCACCAAAAGGATGATAGAGCAGACCCTCGCACAATCTGACATCAACAAGATGACTATCCCTCCACCAAAAGGATGATGGATGGAACTCACACTGGCTACTACCACCAAATGGATAATATAGCAAACCCTCGCACAACATGGCATCGACAAGATGATAGACCCACCACCAAAAGGATGAAGGAGCAACCTCACATTGGCTACAATCGCCAAAAGGATAATAGTGAAAACCTTCGCACAATCTGACATCAACAAGATGACAGACCCACCACCAAAAGGATGATAGAGCATACTCATAACGACTACTACCAACAAAAGGATGATAGAGCAAACCCTTGCACAATCTAACATCAACAAGATGACAGACTCACCACTAAATGGATGATAAGGCAAACTAACACCGGCTACTACCACCAAAAGGATGATAGAGCAAACACTTGCACAATCTGGAATAGACAAGATGAAAGACCCACCATCAAAAGGATGAAGGAGAAAACTCACACCGACTGCTACCACCAAAAGGATGATAGAGCAAACCCTCGCACAATCTGACATCAACAAGATGACAGAACTACTACAAAAAGAATGATGGAGCGTACTCACACCGGCTACTACCAACAAAAGGATGATAGAGAAAACCCTCGTAGAATCTGACATCAACAAGATGACATACCCACCACCAAAAGGATGATGGAGCAAACTCACACTTGGTACTATCATCAAAAGGATGTCAGAGCAAACCCTCGCACAATCTGACATTAACAAGAGGACAGACCCACCACCCAAAGGATGATGGAGCAAACTCACACCTGCTACTACCATCAAAAGGATGTCAGAGCAAACCCTCACACAATCTGACAGTAATAAGAGGACAGACCCACCACCAAAAGGATGATGGAGCAGACTCACACTGGCTACTACCGCCAAAAGGATGATAGAGCAAACCCTCGCACAATATGACATCAACAAGATGACTATCCCTCCACCAAAGGATGATGGATGGAACTCACACTGGCTACTACCACGAAAAGGATAATATAGCAAACCCTCGCACAATATGGCATCGACAAGATGATAGACCCACCACCAAAAGGATGAAGGAGCAACCTCACATTGGCTACAACCGCCAAAAGGATAATAGTGAAAACCTTCGCACAATCTGACATCAACAAGATGACAGACCCACCACCAAAAGGATGATAGAGCATACTCATAACGACTACTACCAACAAAAGGATGATAGAGCAAACCCTTGCACAATCTAACATCAACAAGATGACAGACCCACCACTAAAAGGATGATAACGCAAACTCACACCGGTTACTACCACCAAAAGGATGATAGAGCAAAACACTTGCTCAATCTAGAATAGACAAGATGAAAGACCCACCATCAAAAGTATGAAGGAGAAAACTCACACCGACTACTACCACCAAAAGGATGATAAAGCAAACCCTCGCACAATCTGACATCAACAAGATGACAGAACTACCACAAAAAGGATGATGGAGCGTACTCACACCGGCTACTACCAACAAAAGGATGATAGAGCAATCCCTCGCAGAATCTGACATCAACAAGATGACAGACCCACCACCAAAAGGATGATGGAGAAAACTCACACCTGGTACTACCATCAAAAGGATGTCAGAGCAAACCCTTGCACAATCTGTCATTAACAAGAGGACAGACCCACCACCAAAAGGATGATGGAGAAAACTCACACCGGCTACTACCACCAAAAGGATGATAGAGCAGACCCTCGCACAATCTGACATCAACAAGATGACTATCCCTCCACCAAAAGGATGATGGATGGAACTCACACTGGCTACTACCACCAAAAGTATAATATAGCAAACCCTCGCACAACATGGCATCGACAAGATGATAGACCCACCACCAAAAGGATGAAGGAGCAACCTCACATTGGCTACAACCGCCAAAAGGATAATAGTGAAAACCTTTGCACAATCTGACATCAACAAGATGACAGACCCACCACCAAAAGGATGATAGAGCATACTCATAACGACTACTACCAACAAAAGGATGATAGAGCAAACCCTTGCACAATCTAACATCAACAAGATGACAGACCCACCACTAAAAGGATGATAAGGCAAACTCACACCGGCTACTACCACCAAAAGGATGATAGAGCAAACACTTGCACAATCTGGAATAGACAAGATGAAAGACCCACCATCAAAAGGATGAAGGAGAAAACTCACACCGACTGCTACCACCAAAAGGATGATAGAGCAAACCCTCGCACAATCTGACATCAACAAGATGACAGAACTACTACAAAAAGAATGATGGAGCGTACTCACACCGGCTACTACCAACAAAAGGATGATAGAGAAAACCCTCGTAGAATCTGACATCAACAAGATGACAGACCCACCACCAAAAGGATGATGGAGCAAACTCACACCTGGACCATCAAAAGGATGTCAGAGCAAACCCTCGCACAATCTGACATTAACAAGAGGACAGACCCACCACCCAAAGGATGATGGAGCAAACTCACACCTGCTACTACCATCAAAAGGATGTCAGAGCAAACCCTCGCACAATCTGACAGTAACAAGAGGACAGACCCACTACCAAAAGGATGATGGAGCAAACTCTCACACTGGCTACTACCACCAAAAGGATGATAGAGCAGACCCTCGCACAATCTGACATCAACAAGATGACTATCCCTCCACCAAAAGGATGATGGATGGAACTCACAGTGGCTACTACCACCCAAAGTATAATATAGCAAACCCTCGCACAACATGGCATCGACAAGATGATAGAACCCACCACCAAAAGGATGAAGGAGCAACCTCACATTGGCTACAACCGCCAAAAGGATAATAGTGAATACCTTCGCACAATCTGACATCAACAAGATGACAGGACCCACCACCAAAAGGATGATAGAGCATACTCATAACGACTACTACCAACAAAAGGATGATAGAGCAAACCCTTGCACAATCTAACATCAACAAGATGACAGACCCACCACTAAAAGGATGATAAGGCAAACTCACACCGGCTACTACCACCAAAAGGATGATAGAGCAAACACTTGCACAATCTGGAATAGACAAGATTAAAGACCCACCATCAAAAGGATGAAGGAGAAAACTCACACCGACTGCTACCACCAAAAAGGATGATAGAGCAAACCCTCGCACAATCTGACATCAGACAAGATGACAGAACTACTACAAAAGGAATGATGGAGCGTACTCACAACCGGCTACTACCAACAAAAAGGATGATAGAGAAAACCCTCATAGAATCTGACATCAACAAGATGACAGACCCACCACCAAAAGGATGATGGAGCAAACTCACACCTGGTACTACCATCAAAAGGATGTCAGAGCAAACCCTCGCACAATCTGACATTAACAAGAGGACAGACCCACCACCCAAAGGATGATGGAGCAAACTCACACCTGCTACTACCATCAAAAGGATGTCAGAGCAAACCCTCGCACAATCTGACAGTAACAAGAGGACAGACCCACCACGAAAAGGATGATGGAGCAGACTCACACTGGCTACTACCACCAAAAGGATGATAGAGCAGACCCTCGCACAATCTGACATCAACAAGATGACTATCCCTCCACCAAAAGGATGATGGATGGAACTCACAGTGGCTACTACCACCAAAAGTATAATATAGCAAACCCTCGCACAACATGGCATCGACAAGATGATAGACCCACCACCAAAAGGATGAAGGAGCAACCTCACATTGGCTACAACCGCCAAAAGGATAATAGTGAAAACCTTCGCACAATCTGACATCAACAAGATGACAGACCCGCCACCAAAAGGATGATAGAGCATACTCATAACGACTACTACCAACAAAAGGATGATAGAGCAAACCCTTGCACAATCTAACATCAACAAGATGACAGACCCACCACTAAAAGGATGATAACGCAAACTCACACCGGTTACTACCACCAAAAGGATGATAGAGCAAACACTTGCTCAATCTAGAATAGACAAGATGAAAGACCCACCATCAAAAGTATGAAGGAGAAAACTCACACCGACTACTACCACCAAAAGGATGATAGAGCAAACCCTCGTACAATCTGACATCAACAAGATGACAGAACTACCACAAAAAGGATGATGGAGCGTACTCACACCGGCTACTACCAACAAAAGGATGATAGAGCAATCCCTCGCAGAATCTGACATCAGACCCACCACCAAAAGGATGATGGAGAAAACTCACACCTGGTACTACCATCAAAAGGATGTAAGAGCAAACCCTTGCACAATCTGTCATTAACAAGAGGACAGACCCACTACCAAAAGGATGATGGAGAAAACTCACACCGGCTACTACCACCAAAAGGATGATAGAGCAGACCCTCGCACAATCTGACAGTAATAAGAGGACAGACCCACCACCAAAAGGATGATGGAGCAGACTCACACTGGCTACTACCACCAAAAGGATGATAGAGCAAACCCTCGCACAATATGACATCAACAAGATGACTATCCCTCCACCAAAAGGATGATGGATGGAACTCACACTGGCTACTACCACCAAAAGGATAATATAGCAAACCCTTGCACAATATGGCATCGACAAGATGATCGACCCACCACCAAAAGGATGAAGGAGCAACCTCACATTGGCTACAACCGCCAAAAGGATAATAGTGAAAACCTTCGCACAATCTGACATCAACAAGATGACAGACCCGCCACCAAAAGGATGATAGAGGATACTCATAACGACTACTACCAACAAAAGGATGATAGAGCAAACCCTTGCACAATCTAACATCAACAAGATGACAGACCCACCACTAAAAGGATGATAACGCAAACTCACACCGGTTACTACCACCAAAAGGATGATAGAGCAAACACTTGCTCAATCTAGAATAGACAAGATGAAAGACCCACCATCAAAAGTATGAAGGAGAAAACTCACACCGACTACTACCACCAAAAGGATGATAGAGCAAACCCTCGTACAATCTGACATCAACAAGATGACAGAACTACCACAAAAAGGATGATGGAGCGTACTCACACCGGCTACTACCAACAAAAGGATGATAGAGCAATCCCTCGCAGAATCTGACATCAACAAGATGACAGACCCACCACCAAAAGGATGATGGAGAAAACTCACACCTGGTACTACCATCAAAAGGATGTAAGAGCAAACCCTTGCACAATCTGTCATTAACAAGAGGACAGACCCACCACCAAAAGGATGATGGAGAAAACTCACACCGGCTACTACCACCAAAAGGATGATAGAGCAGACCCTCGCACAATCTGACATCAACAAGATGACTATCCCTCCACCAAAAGGATGATGGATGGAACTCACACTAGCTACTACCACCAAAAGTATAATATAGAAAACCCTCGCACAACATGGCATCGACAAGATGATAGACCCACCACCAAAAGGATGAAGGAGCAACCTCACATTGGCTACAACCGCCAAAAGGATAATAGTGAAAACCTTCGCACAATCTGACATCAACAAGATGACAGACCCACCACCAAAAGGATGATAGAGCATACTCATAACGACTACTACCAACAAAAGGATGATAGAGCAAACCCTTGCACAATCTAACATCAACAAGATGACAGACCCACCACTAAAAGGATGATAAGGAAAACTCACACCGGCTACTACCACCAAAAGGATGATAGAGCAAACACTTGCACAATCTGGAATAGACAAGATGAAAGACCCACCATCAAAAGGATGAAGGAGAAAACTCACACCGACTGCTACCACCAAAAGGATGATAGAGCAAACCCTCGCACAATCTGACATCAACAAGATGACAGAACTACTACAAAAAGAATGATGGAGCGTACTCACACCGGCTACTACCAACAAAAGGATGATAGAGAAAACCCTCGTAGAATCTGACATCAACAAGATGACAGACCCACCACCAAAAGGATGATGGAGCAAACTCACACCTGGTACTACCATCAAAAGGATGTCAGAGCAAACCCTCGCACAATCTGACATTAACAAGAGGACAGACCCACCACCCAAAGGATGATGGAGCAAACTCACACCTGCTACTACCATCAAAAGGATGTCAGAGCAAACCCTCGCACAATCTGACAGTAACAAGAGGACAGACCCACCACCAAAAGGATGATGGAGAAAACTCACACCGGCTACTACCACCAAAAGGATGATAGAGCAGACCCTCGCACAATCTGACATCAACAAGATGACTATCCCTCCACCAAAAGGATGATGGATGGAACTCACACTAGCTACTACCACCAAAAGTATAATATAGAAAACCCTCGCACAACATGGCATCGACAAGATGATAGACCCACCACCAAAAGGATGAAGGAGCAACCTCACATTGGCTACAACCGCCAAAAGGATAATAGTGAAAACCTTCGCACAATCTGACATCAACAAGATGACAGACCCACCACCAAAAGGATGATAGAGCATACTCATAACGACTACTACCAACAAAAGGATGATAGAGCAAACCCTTGCACAATCTAACATCAACAAGATGACAGACCCACCACTAAAAGGATGATAAGGCAAACTCACACCGGCTACTACCACCAAAAGGATGATAGAGCAAACACTTGCACAATCTGGAATAGACAAGATGAAAGACCCACCATCAAAAGGATGAAGGAGAAAACTCACACCGACTGCTACCACCAAAAGGATGATAGAGCAAACCCTCGCACAATCTGACATCAACAAGATGACAGAACTACTACAAAAAGAATGATGGAGCGTACTCACACCGGCTACTACCAACAAAAGGATGATAGAGAAAACCCTCGTAGAATCTGACATCAACAAGATGACAGACCCACCACCAAAAGGATGATGGAGCAAACTCACACCTGGTACTACCATCAAAAGGATGTCAGAGAAAACCCTCGCACAATCTGACATTAACAAGAGGACAGACCCACCACCCAAAGGATGATGGAGCAAACTCACACCTGTTACTACCATCAAAAGGATGTCAGAGCAAACCCTCGCACAATCTGACAGTAACAAGAGGACAGACCCACCACCAAAAGGATGATGGAGCAGACTCACACTGGCTACTACCACCAAAAGGATGATAGAGCAGACCCTCGCACAATCTGACATCAACAAGATGACTATCCCTCCACCAAAAGGATGATGGATGGAACTCACAGTGGCTACTACCACCAAAAGTATAATATAGCAAACCCTCGCACAACATGGCATCGACAAGATGATAGACCCACCACCAAAAGGATGAAGGAGCAACCTCACATTGGCTACAACCGCCAAAAGGATAATAGTGAAAACCTTCGCACAATCTGACATCAACAAGATGACAGACCCGCCACCAAAAGGATGATAGAGCATACTCATAACGACTACTACCAACAAAAGGATGATAGAGAAAACCCTTGCACAATCTAACATCAACAAGATGACAGACCCACCACTAAAAGGATGATAACGCAAACTCACACCGGTTACTACCACCAAAAGGATGATAGAGCAAACACTTGCTCAATCTAGAATAGACAAGATGAAAGACCCACCATCAAAAGTATGAAGGAGAAAACTCACACCGACTACTACCACCAAAAGGATGATAGAGCAAACCCTCGTACAATCTGACATCAACAAGATGACAGAACTACCACAAAAAGGATGATGGAGCGTACTCACACCGGCTACTACCAACAAAAGGATGATAGAGCAATCCCTCGCAGAATCTGACATCAACAAGATGACAGACCCACCACCAAAAGGATGATGGAGAAAACTCACACCTGGTACTACCATCAAAAGGATGTCAGAGCAAACCCTCGCACAATCTGACATTAACAAGAGGACAGACCCACCACCAAAAGGATGATGGAGAAAACTCACACCGGCTACTACCACCAAAAGGATGATAGAGCAGACCCTCGCACAATCTGACATCAACAAGATGACTATCCCTCCACCAAAAGGATGATGGATGGAACTCACACTAGCTACTACCACCAAAAGTATAATATAGAAAACCCTCGCACAACATGGCATCGACAAGATGATAGACCCACCACCAAAAGGATGAAGGAGCAACCTCACATTGGCTACAACCGCCAAAAGGATAATAGTGAAAACCTTCGCACAATCTGACATCAACAAGATGACAGACCCACCACCAAAAGGATGATAGAGCATACTCATAACGACTATTACCAACAAAAGGATGATAGAGCAAACCCTTGCACAATCTAACATCAACAAGATGACAGACCACCACTAAAAGGATGATAAGCCAAACTCACACCGGCTACTACCACCAAAAGGATGATAGAGCAAACACTTGCACAATCTGGAATAGACAAGATGAAAGACCCACCATCAAAAGGATGAAGGAGAAAAACTCACACCGACTGCTACCACCAAAAGGATGATAGAGCAAACCCTCGCACAATCTGACATCAACAAGATGACAGAACTACTACAAAAAGAATGATGGAGCGTACTCACACCGGCTACTACCAACAAAAGGATGATAGAGAAAACCCTCGCAGAATCTGACATCAGACCCACCACCAAAAGGATGATGGAGAAAACTCACACCTGGTACTACCATCAAAAGGATGTAAGAGCAAACCCTTGCACAATCTGTCATTAACAAGAGGACAGACCCACCACCAAAAGGATGATGGAGAAAACTCACACCGGCTACTACCACCAAAAGGATGATAGAGCAGACCCTCGCACAATCTGACAGTAATAAGAGGACAGACCCACCACCAAAAGGATGATGGAGCAGACTCACACTGGCTACTACCACCAAAAGGATGATAGAGCAAACCCTCGCACAATATGACATCAACAAGATGACTATCCCTCCACCAAAAGGATGATGGATGGAACTCACACTGGCTACTACCACCAAAAGGATAATATAGCAAACCCTTGCACAATATGGCATCGACAAGATGATCGACCCACCACCAAAAGGATGAAGAAGCAACCTCACATTGGCTACAACCGCCAAAAGGATAATAGTGAAAACCTTCGCACAATCTGACATCAACAAGATGACAGACCCGCCACCAAAAGGATGATAGAGCATACTCATAACGACTACTACCAACAAAAGGATGATAGAGAAAACCCTTGCACAATCTAACATCAACAAGATGACAGACCCACCACTAAAAGGATGATAACGCAAACTCACACCGGTTACTACCACCAAAAGGATGATAGAGCAAACACTTGCTCAATCTAGAATAGACAAGATGAAAGACCCACCATCAAAAGTATGAAGGAGAAAACTCACACCGACTACTACCACCAAAAGGATGATAGAGCAAACCCTCGTACAATCTGACATCAACAAGATGACAGAACTACCACAAAAAGGATGATGGAGCGTACTCACACCGGCTACTACCAACAAAAGGATGATAGAGCAATCCCTCGCAGAATCTGACATCAACAAGATGACAGACCCACCACCAAAAGGATGATGGAGAAAACTCACACCTGGTACTACCATCAAAAGGATGTCAGAGCAAACCCTCGCACAATCTGACATTAACAAGAGGACAGACCCACCACCAAAAGGATGATGGAGAAAACTCACACCGGCTACTACCACCAAAAGGATGATAGAGCAGACCCTCGCACAATCTGACATCAACAAGATGACTATCCCTCCACCAAAAGGATGATGGATGGAACTCACACTAGCTACTACCACCAAAAGTATAATATAGAAAACCCTCGCACAACATGGCATCGACAAGATGATAGACCCACCACCAAAAGGATGAAGGAGCAACCTCACATTGGCTACAACCGCCAAAAGGATAATAGTGAAAACCTTCGCACAATCTGACATCAACAAGATGACAGACCCACCACCAAAAGGATGATAGAGCATACTCATAACGACTACTACCAACAAAAGGATGATAGAGCAAACCCTTGCACAATCTAACATCAACAAGATGACAGACCCACCACTAAAAGGATGATAAGCCAAACTCACACCGGCTACTACCACCAAAAGGATGATAGAGCAAACACTTGCACAATCTGGAATAGACAAGATGAAAGACCCACCATCAAAAGGATGAAGGAGAAAACTCACACCGACTGCTACCACCAAAAGGATGATAGAGCAAACCCTCGCACAATCTGACATCAACAAGATGACAGAACTACTACAAAAAGAATGATGGAGCGTACTCACACCGGCTACTACCAACAAAAGGATGATAGAGAAAACCCTCGCAGAATCTGACATCAGACCCACCACCAAAAGGATGATGGAGAAAACTCACACCTGGTACTACCATCAAAAGGATGTAAGAGCAAACCCTTGCACAATCTGTCATTAACAAGAGGACAGACCCACCACCAAAAGGATGATGGAGAAAACTCACACCGGCTACTACCACCAAAAGGATGATAGAGCAGACCCTCGCACAATCTGACAGTAATAAGAGGACAGACCCACCACCAAAAGGATGATGGAGCAGACTCACACTGGCTACTACCACCAAAAGGATGATAGAGCAAACCCTCGCACAATATGACATCAACAAGATGACTATCCCTCCACCAAAAGGATGATGGATGGAACTCACACTGGCTACTACCACCAAAAGGATAATATAGCAAACCCTTGCACAATATGGCATCGACAAGATGATCGACCCACCACCAAAAGGATGAAGAAGCAACCTCACATTGGCTACAACCGCCAAAAGGATAATAGTGAAAACCTTCGCACAATCTGACATCAACAAGATGACAGACCCGCCACCAAAAGGATGATAGAGCATACTCATAACGACTACTACCAACAAAAGGATGATAGAGCAAACCCTTGCACAATCTAACATCAACAAGATGACAGACCCACCACTAAAAGGATGATAACGCAAACTCACACCGGTTACTACCACCAAAAGGATGATAGAGCAAACACTTGCTCAATCTAGAATAGACAAGATGAAAGAACCACCATCAAAAGTATGAAGGAGAAAACTCACACCGACTACTACCACCAAAAGGATGATAGAGCAAACCCTCGTACAATCTGACATCAACAAGATGACAGAACTACCACAAAAAGGATGATGGAGCGTACTCACACCGGCTACTACCAACAAAAGGATGATAGAGCAATCCCTCGCAGAATCTGACATCAGACCCACCACCAAAAGGATGATGGAGAAAACTCACACCTGGTACTACCATCAAAAGGATGTAAGAGCAAACCCTTGCACAATCTGTCATTAACAAGAGGACAGACCCACCACCAAAAGGATGATGGAGAAAACTCACACCGGCTACTACCACCAAAAGGATGATAGAGCAGACCCTCGCACAATCTGACAGTAATAAGAGGACAGACCCACCACCAAAAGGATGATGGAGCAGACTCACACTGGCTACTACCACCAAAAGGATGATAGAGCAAACCCTCGCACAATATGACATCAACAAGATGACTATCCCTCCACCAAAAGGATGATGGATGGAACTCACACTGGCTACTACCACCAAAAGGATAATATAGCAAACCCTTGCACAATATGGCATCGACAAGATGATCGACCCACCACCAAAAGGATGAAGGAGCAACCTCACATTGGCTACAACCGCCAAAAGGATAATAGTGAAAACCTTCGCACAATCTGACATCAACAAGATGACAGACCCGCCACCAAAAGGATGATAGAGCATACTCATAACGACTACTACCAACAAAAGGATGATAGAGCAAACCCTTGCACAATCTAACATCAACAAGATGACAGACCCACCACTAAAAGGATGATAACGCAAACTCACACCGGTTACTACCACCAAAAGGATGATAGAGCAAACACTTGCTCAATCTAGAATAGACAAGATGAAAGACCCACCATCAAAAGTATGAAGGAGAAAACTCACACAACTACTACCACCAAAAGGATGATAGAGCAAACCCTCGTACAATCTGACATCAACAAGATGACAGAACTACCACAAAAAGGATGATGGAGCGTACTCACACCGGCTACTACCAACAAAAGGATGATAGAGCAATCCCTCGCAGAATCTGACATCAACAAGATGACAGACCCACCACCAAAAGGATGATGGAGAAAACTCACACCTGGTACTACCATCAAAAGGATGTAAGAGCAAACCCTTGCACAATCTGTCATTAACAAGAGGACAGACCCGCCACCAAAAGGATGATGGAGAAAACTCACACCGGCTACTACCACCAAAAGGATGATAGAGCAGACCCTCGCACAATCTGACATCAACAAGATGACTATCCCTCCACCAAAAGGATGATGGATGGAACTCACACTAGCTACTACCACCAAAAGTATAATATAGCAAACCCTCGCACAACATGGCATCGACAAGATGATAGACCCACCACCAAAAGGATGAAGGAGCAACCTCACATTGGCTACAACCGCCAAAAGGATAATAGTGAAAACCTTCGCACAATCTGACATCAACAAGATGACAGACCCACCACCAAAAGGATGATAGAGCATACTCATAACGACTACTACCAACAAAAGGATGATAGAGCAAACCCTTGCACAATCTAACATCAACAAGATCACAGACCCACCACTAAAAGGATGATAAGGCAAACTCACACCGGCTACTACCACCAAAAGGATGATAGAGCAAACACTTGCACAATCTGGAATAGACAAGATGAAAGACCCACCATCAAAAGGATGAAGGAGAAAACTCACACCGACTGCTACCACCAAAAGGATGATAGAGCAAACCCTCGCACAATCTGACATCAACAAGATGACAGAACTACTACAAAAAGAATGATGGAGCGTACTCACACCGGCTACTACCAACAAAAGGATGATAGAGAAAACCCTCGTAGAATCTGACATCAACAAGATGACAGACCCACCACCAAAAGGATGATGGAGCAAACTCACACCTGGTACTACCATCAAAAGGATGTCAGAGCAAACCCTCGCACAATCTGACATTAACAAGAGGACAGACCCACCACCCAAAGGATGATGGAGCAAACTCACACCTGCTACTACCATCAAAAGGATGTCAGAGCAAACCCTCGCACAATCTGACAGTAACAAGAGGACAGACCCACTACCAAAAGGATGATGGAGCAAACTCACACTGGCTACTACCACCAAAAGGATGATAGAGCAGACCCTCGCACAATCTGACATCAACAAGATGACTATCCCTCCACCAAAAGGATGATGGATG
The DNA here is from genome assembly GCA_963859935.3 of Lathyrus sativus. Lineage (NCBI taxonomy): Eukaryota > Viridiplantae > Streptophyta > Magnoliopsida > Fabales > Fabaceae > Lathyrus > Lathyrus sativus. The sequence continues at coordinate 61,132 of CAWUDS030003961.1, forward strand.
GAACTCACACTGGCTACTACCACCAAAAGTATAATATAGCAAACCCTCGCACAACATGGCATCGACAAGATGATAGACCCACCACCAAAAGGATGAAGGAGCAACCTCACATTGGCTACAACCGCCAAAAGGATAATAGTGAAAACCTTCGCACAATCTGACATCAACAAGATGACAGACCCACCACCAAAAGGATGATAGAGCATACTCATAACGACTACTACCAACAAAAGGATGATAGAGCAAACCCTTGCACAATCTAACATCAACGAGATGACAGACCCACCACTAAAAGGATGATAAGGCAAACTCACACCGGCTACTACCACCAAAAGGATGATAGAGCAAACACTTGCACAATCTGGAATAGACAAGATGAAAGACCCACCATCAAAAGGATGAAGGAGAAAACTCACACCGACTGCTACCACCAAAAGGATGATAGAGCAAACCCTTGCACAATCTGACATCAACAAGATGACAGAACTACTACAAAAAGAATGATGGAGCGTACTCACACCGGCTACTACCAACAAAAGGATGATAGAGCAATCCCTCGCAGAATCTAACATCAACAAGATGACAGACCCACCACCAAAAGGATGATGGAGAAAACTCACACCTGGTACTACCATCAAAAGGATATCAGAGCAAACCCTTGCACAATCTGTCATTAACAAGAGGACAGACCCACCACCAAAAGGATGATGGAGAAAACTCACACCGGCTACTACCACCAAAAGGATGATAGAGCAGACCCTCGCACAATCTGACATCAACAAGATGACAGAACCACCACCAAAAGGATGACGGAGCGTACTCAAACCGGCTACTACCAACAAAAGGATGATAGAGCAAACCCTCACACAATATGACATCAACAAGATGACAATCCCTCCACCAAAAGGATGATGTATGGAACTCACACCGGATACAACCACCAAAAGGATAATATTGCAAACCCTCGCACAATATGGCATCGACAAGATGATAGACCCACCACCAATAGGATGAAGGAGCAAACTCACATTGGCTACAACAACCAAAAGAATAATAGTGAAAACCTTCGCACAATCTGACAACAACAAGATGACAGACCCACCACAAAAAGAATAATAGAGCATACTCACACCGACTACTACCAACAAAAGGATGATAGAGCAAACCCTTGCACAATCTAACATCAACAAGACGACAGACCCACCACCAAAACGATGATAAGGAAAACTCACACCGGCTACTACCACCAAAAGGATGATAGAGCAAACACTTGCACAATCTAGAATAGACAAGATGAAAGACCCACCATCAAAAGGATGAAGGAGAAAACTCACACCGACTGCTACCACCAAAAGGATGATAGAGCAAACCCTCGCACAATCTGACATCAACAAGATGACAGAACTACTACAAAATGGATAATGGAGCGTACTCACACCGGCTACTACCAACAAAAGGATGATAGAGCAAACCCTCGCAGAATCTGACATCAACAAGATGACAAACCCACCACTAAAAGGATGATGGAGCAAACTCACACCTGGTACTACCATCAAAAGGATGTCAGAGCAAACCCTCCCACAAACTGACATTAACAAGAGGACAGACCCACCACTAAAAGGATGATGGAGAAAACTCACACTGGCTACTACCACCAAAAGGAGGATAGAGCAGACTATCGCACAATCTGAGATCAACAAGATGACAGAACCACCACCAAAAGGATGATGGAGCTTACTCAAACAATCTTCTACCAACAAAAGGATGATAGAGCAAACCCTTGCACAATATGACATCAACAAGATGACAATCCCTCCACCAAAAGGATGATGGATGGAACTCAAACCGGCTGCTACCAACAAAAGGATGATAGAGCAAACCCTCACACAATTTGACATCAACAAGATGATAGTCCCTCCACCAAAAGGATGATGGAGGGAACTCACACTGGCTACTACCACCAAAAGGTTGATAGAGGAAACCCTAGCACAATCTGTCATCGACAAGATGACAGACCCACCACGAAAAGGATGAAGGATCAAACTCACATTGGCTACTACCACCAAAAGGATAATAGATAAAACCTTCGCACAATCCGACATCAACAAGATGATAGACCCACCACCAAAAGGATGATGGAACACACTCACTCCGGCTACTACCACCAAAAGGATGATAGAGCAAACCCTCGCACAATCTAACATCCACAAGATGACAGACCCACCACCAAAAGAATGATGGAGTGTACTCACACCGACTACTGCCAACAAAAGGATGATAGAGCAAACCCTTCCACAATTTAACATGAATAAGACGACAGACCCACCAACAAAAGGATGATGGAGCAAATTCACACCGGCTACTACAACCAAAAGGATGATACGGAAAACCCTTGCACTATCTTGCATAGAGAAGATGATAGACCCACCATCAAGAGGATGATAGAGCAAACTCACATCGACTTCTACCACCAAAAGGATGATAGAGGAAACCCTCGTACAATCTCACATCAAAAAGAGGACGACCCACCACAAAAAGGATAATGGAGCAAACTCACACTGGCTACTACCACCAAAAGGATGATAGAGCAGACCCTTGCAAAATCTGACATCAACAAGATGACAGAACCACCACCAAAAGGACGATGGAGCGTATCAAACCGGCTACTACCAACAAAAGGATGATAGAGCAAAACCTCACACAATATGACATCAACAAGATGACAATCCCTCCACCAAAAGGATGATGGAGGGAACTCACACCGGCTACTACCACCAAAAGGATAATATAGCAAACCCTCGCACAATCTGGCATCGACAAGATGACACACCCACCACCAAAAGGATGAAGGAGCAAACTCACATCAACAAGATGATAGACCCAACACCAAAAGGATGATGGAACGAACTCACACCGGCTACTACCACCAAAAGGATGATAGAGCATACCCTAGCACAATCTGACATCAACGAGATGACAGACCCACCACCAAACGGATGATAGAGCATACTCACACCGAATACTACCAACAAAAGGATGATAGAGGAAACCCTTGCACAATATGACATCAACAAGACGAGATACCCACCACCAAAAGGATGATGGGGAAAACTCACACCGGCTACTACCACCAAAAGGATGATAGAGCAAACACTTGCATAATCTGGCATAGACAAGATGAAAGACCCACCATCAAAAGGATGAAGGAGCAAACTCACACCGACTACTACCACCAAAAGGATGATAGAGCAACCCCTCGCACAATATGAAATCAACAACATGACAGATCTACCATAAAAAGGATGATAGAGTGCACTCACACCGGCTACTACCAACAAAAGGATGGTAGAGCAAACCCTCGCACAATCTGACATGAACAAGATGATAGTCCATCCACCAAAAGGATGATGGAGGGAACTCACTAAGGCCACTACCACCAAAAGGATGATGGAGGGAACTCACTAAGGCTACTACTACCAAAAGGATTATAGAGACAACCCTCACACAATCTGGCATCGATAAGATGACGTACCCACCACCAAAAGGATGAAGGAGCAAACTCACATTGGCTACTACCACCAAAAGGATAATTGAGAAAACCTTTGCACAATCTCTCATCAACAAGATGATAAACCCACCACCATAAGGATGATGCAGCAAACTCACACCGGCTACTACCACCTAAACGATGATAAAGCAAACCCTCACACAATCTAACATCAACAAGATGACAGACCCACCACCAAAAGGATGATAGAGCGTACCCACACCGTCTACTACCAACAAAAGGAAGATAGAGCAAACCCTTGCACAATCTGACATCAACAAGACGACAGACCCACCACTAAAAGGATGATGTAACAAACTCACACCGGCTACTAACACCAAAAGGATGATAGGGCAAATCCTTGCACAACATGGTGTAGATAAGATGACAGACCCACCATCAAAAGGATGACGGAGCAAACTAACACCGACTACTACCACCAAAAGGATGATAGAGCAAACCCTCGCAGAATCTGACATCAACAAGATGAGAGAACTACCACAAAAAGGAAGATGGAGTGTACTCACACCGGCTACTACCAACAATAGGATGGTGGAGCAAACCCTTGTACAATCTGCCATCAACAAGATGACAGACCCACCCCCAAAAAGATGATGGAGTAAACTCATACCTGCTACTACCACCAAAAGGATGTCAGAGCAAACCCTCGCACAATCTGACATCAACAACAAGACAGACCCACGACCAAAAGAATGATGGAGCGAACTCACAGTGGCTACTACCGCCAAAAGGATGATAGACAGGCCCTCGCACAATCTGACATCAACAAGATGACAGAACCACCACCAAAAGGATGATGGAGCATACTCAAACCGGCTACAACAAACAAAAGGATGATAGAGAATACCCTGGGAAAATATGACATCAACAAGATGATAATCCCTCCACCAAAAGGATGATGGAGCAAACTCACACCGGCTACTACCACCAAAAGTATAATATAGCAAACCCTCGCACAATCTGGCACCGACAAGATGACAGACCCACCACCAAAAGGATGAAGGAGCAAACTCACATTGGCTACAACCACCAAAAGGATAATAGAGAAAACCTTCGCACAATCTGACATCAACAAGATGATAGACCCAACACCAAAAGGATGATGGAACGAACTCACACCGGCTACTACCACCAAAAGGATGATAGAGCATACCCTAGCACAATCTGACATCAACGAGATGACAGACCCACCACCAAACGGATGATAGAGCATACTCACACCGAATACTACCAACAAAAGGATGATAGAGGAAACCCTTGCACAATATGACATCAACAAGACGAGATACCCACCACCAAAAGGATGATGGGGAAAACTCACACCGGCTACTACCACCAAAAGGATGATAGAGCAAACACTTGCATAATCTGGCATAGACAAGATGAAAGACCCACCATCAAAAGGATGAAGGAGCAAACTCACACCGACTACTACCACCAAAAGGATGATAGAGCAACCCCTCGCACAATATGAAATCAACAACATGACAGATCTACCATAAAAAGGATGATAGAGTGCACTCACACCGGCTACTACCAACAAAAGGATGGTAGAGCAAACCCTCGCACAATCTGACATGAACAAGATGATAGTCCATCCACCAAAAGGATGATGGAGGGAACTCACTAAGGCCACTACCACCAAAAGGATGATGGAGGGAACTCACTAAGGCTACTACTACCAAAAGGATTATAGAGACAACCCTCACACAATCTGGCATCGATAAGATGACGTACCCACCACCAAAAGGATGAAGGAGCAAACTCACATTGGCTACTACCACCAAAAGGATAATTGAGAAAACCTTTGCACAATCTCTCATCAACAAGATGATAAACCCACCACCATAAGGATGATGCAGCAAACTCACACCGGCTACTACCACCTAAACGATGATAAAGCAAACCCTCACACAATCTAACATCAACAAGATGACAGACCCACCACCAAAAGGATGATAGAGCGTACCCACACCGTCTACTACCAACAAAAGGAAGATAGAGCAAACCCTTGCACAATCTGACATCAACAAGACGACAGACCCACCACTAAAAGGATGATGTAACAAACTCACACCGGCTACTAACACCAAAAGGATGATAGGGCAAATCCTTGCACAACATGGTGTAGATAAGATGACAGACCCACCATCAAAAGGATGACGGAGCAAACTAACACCGACTACTACCACCAAAAGGATGATAGAGCAAACCCTCGCAGAATCTGACATCAACAAGATGAGAGAACTACCACAAAAAGGAAGATGGAGTGTACTCACACCGGCTACTACCAACAATAGGATGGTGGAGCAAACCCTTGTACAATCTGCCATCAACAAGATGACAGACCCACCCCCAAAAAGATGATGGAGTAAACTCATACCTGCTACTACCACCAAAAGGATGTCAGAGCAAACCCTCGCACAATCTGACATCAACAACAAGACAGACCCACGACCAAAAGAATGATGGAGCGAACTCACAGTGGCTACTACCGCCAAAAGGATGATAGACAGGCCCTCGCACAATCTGACATCAACAAGATGACAGAACCACCACCAAAAGGATGATGGAGCATACTCAAACCGGCTACAACAAACAAAAGGATGATAGAGAATACCCTGGGAAAATATGACATCAACAAGATGATAATCCCTCCACCAAAAGGATGATGGAGCAAACTCACACCGGCTACTACCACCAAAAGTATAATATAGCAAACCCTCGCACAATCTGGCACCGACAAGATGACAGACCCACCACCAAAAGGATGAAGGAGCAAACTCACATTGGCTACAACCACCAAAAGGATAATAGAGAAAACCTTCGCACAATCTGACATCAACAAGATGATAGACCCAACACCAAAAGGATGATGGAACGAACTCACACCGGCTACTACCACCAAAAGGATGATAGAGCATACCCTAGCACAATCTGACATCAACGAGATGACAGACCCACCACCAAACGGATGATAGAGCATACTCACACCGAATACTACCAACAAAAGGATGATAGAGGAAACCCTTGCACAATATGACATCAACAAGACGAGATACCCACCACCAAAAGGATGATGGGGAAAACTCACACCGGCTACTACCACCAAAAGGATGATAGAGCAAACACTTGCATAATCTGGCATAGACAAGATGAAAGACCCACCATCAAAAGGATGAAGGAGCAAACTCACACCGACTACTACCACCAAAAGGATGATAGAGCAACCCCTCGCACAATATGAAATCAACAACATGACAGATCTACCATAAAAAGGATGATAGAGTGCACTCACACCGGCTACTACCAACAAATGGATGGTAGAGCAAACCCTCGCACAATCTGACATGAACAAGATGATAGTCCATCCACCAAAAGGATGATGGAGGGAACTCACTAAGGCCACTACCACCAAAAGGATGATGGAGGGAACTCACTAAGGCTACTACTACCAAAAGGATTATAGAGACAACCCTCACACAATCTGGCATCGATAAGATGACGTACCCACCACCAAAAGGATGAAGGAGCAAACTCACATTGGCTACTACCACCAAAAGGATAATTGAGAAAACCTTTGCACAATCTGTCATCAACAAGATGATAAACCCACCACCATAAGGATGATGCAGCAAACTCACACCGGCTACTACCACCTAAACGATGATAAAGCAAACCCTCACACAATCTAACATCAACAAGATGACAGACCCACCACCAAAAGGATGATAGAGCGTACCCACACCGTCTACTACCAATAAAAGGAAGATAGAGCAAACCCTTGCACAATCTGACATCAACAAGACGACAGACCCACCACTAAAAGGATGATGTAACAAACTCACACCGGCTACTAACACCAAAAGGATGATAGGGCAAATCCTTGCACAACATGGTGTAGATAAGATGACAGACCCACCATCAAAAGGATGACGGAGCAAACTAACACCGACTACTACCACAAAAAGGATGATAGAGCAAACCCTCGCAGAATCTGACATCAACAAGATGAGAGAACTACCACAAAAAGGAAGATGGAGTGTACTCACACCGGCTACTACCAACAATAGGATGGTGGAGCAAACCCTTGTACAATCTGCCATCAACAAGATGACAGACCCACCCCCAAAAAGATGATGGAGTAAACTCATACCTGCTACTACCACCAAAAGGATGTCAGAGCAAACCCTCGCACAATCTGACATCAACAACAAGACAGACCCACGACCAAAAGAATGATGGAGCGAACTCACAGTGGCTACTACCGCCAAAAGGATGATAGACAGGCCCTCGCACAATCTGACATCAACAAGATGACAGAACCACCACCAAAAGGATGATGGAGCATACTCAAACCGGCTACAACAAACAAAAGGATGATAGAGAATACCCTCGGAAAATATGACATCAACAAGATGATAATCCCTCCACCAAAAGGATGATGGAGCAAACTCACACCGGCTACTACCACCAAAAGTATAATATAGCAAACCCTCGCACAATCTGGCACCGACAAGATGACAGACCCACCACCAAAAGGATGAAGGAGCAAACTCACCTTGGCTACAACCATTAAAAGGATAATAGAGAAAACCTTCGCACAATCTGACATCATAAAGATGATAGGCCCACCACCAAAATGATGATGGAACGAACCCACACCGGCTACTACCACCAAAAGGATGATAGAGAAAACCCTCACACAATCTGACATCAACAAGATGACAAACCCACCACCAAAGGATGATAAAGCATACTCACACTGACTACTACCAACAAAAGGATGATAGAGCAAACCCTTGCATAATCTGACATCAACAAGACAACAGACCCACCACCAAAAGGATGATGGGGCAAACTCACACTGGCTACTACCACCAAAAGGATGATAGAGCAAACACTTGCACAATCTGCCATAGACAAGATGAAATACCCACCATCAAAAGGATGAAGGAGCAAACTCACACCGACTACAACCACCAAAAGGATGATAGAGCAAACCCTTGCACAATCTGACATCAACAAGATGACAGAACTACCATAAAAAGGATGATGGAGTGTACTCACACCGTCTACTACCAACAAAAGAATGATAGAGCAAACCCTCACACAATCTAACATCAACAAGATGACAGACCCACCACCAAAAGGATGATGGAGCAAACTCACACCGGCTACTACCACCAAAAGGATGATAGAGCAAACCCTTGCACAATCTGGCATAGACAAGATGACAGAGACACCATCAAAAGGATGCCGAAGCAAACTCACACCGACTACTACCACCAAAAGGATGATAGAGCAAACCCTCGCATAATTTGACATTAATAAGATGAAAGACCCACCAAAAAAAGGATGATGGAGCAAACTCACACCGGCTACTACCACCAAAAGGATGATAGAGCAGACCCTCGCACAATCTGACATCAACAATATAACAGAACCACCACCAAAATGATGATGAAGCATACTTAAACTGACTACTACCATTAAAAGGATGGTAGAGCAAACCCTCGCATAATCTGATATCAACAAGATGATAGTCCCTCCACCAAAAGGATAATGGAGGGAACTCACTACGGCTACTACCACCAAAAGGATGATAGAGCAAACCCTCGCACAATCTGGCATCGATAAGATGACATACCCACCACCAAAAGGATGAAGGAGCAAACTCACATTGGCTACTACCACCAAATGGATAATTGAGAAAACCTTCGCACAATCTATCATCAACAAGATGATAGACCCACCACAAAAAGGATGATGGAGCGAACTCACACCGGCTACTACCACCAAAAGGATGATAGAGCAAACCCTCACACAATCTAACATCAACAAGATGACAGACACACCACCAAAAGGATGATGGAGCGTAGTCACATTGACTACTACCAACAAAAGGATGATAGAGCAAACCCTTGCGTAATCTAACATCAACAAGACGACAGACCCACCACCAAAAGGATGATGTAGCATACTCACACCGGCTACTAACACCAAAAGGATGATAGGGAAAACCCTTGCTTAATCTTGCATAGATAAGATGATAGACCCACCATCAAAAGGTTGACGAAGCAAACTTACACCGACTACTACCACCAAAAGGATGATAGAGCAAACCCTTGCACAATCTAACATCAACAAGATGACAGAACTACCACAAAAAGAATGATGGAGTGTACTCACACCGGCTACTACCAACAAAAGGATGGTGGAGCAAACTCTCGTACAATCTGCCATCAACAAATTGACAGACCCACCCCCAAAAGGATGATGGAGCAAACTCACACCTGCTACTACCACCAAAAGGATGTCAGAGCAAACCCTCACACAATCTGACATCAACAAGAGGACAGACCCATCACCAAAAGGATGATGGAGCGAACTCACAGTGGCTACTACCACCAAAAGGATGATAGAGCAGACCCTCGCACAATCTGACATCAACAAGATGACAGCACCACCACCAAAAGGACGATGGAGCGTACTCAAACTGGCTACTACCAACAAAAGGATGATAGAGAAAACCCTCGCACAATATGACTTCAACAAGATAAAAATCCCTCCACCAAAAGGATAATGGAGGGAACTCACACCGGCTACTACCTCGCACATTGGAAACGGACTTTCTGGCTTCCTTGGTTTTTGTAGGGCGTGCTGACGCGATTGACGGTTATCTGGTGGTTGATACTGAGAATGTCCTTGAGTTGGAGGGATCATCGAAGATAATGCATCCCTAGTTTCACTAGACGTCACATGGTCAAGGTGACCTTCCTTTTTCATCATGTTCTGCAATGTCTCTAGAACCCAATTCATCTGACACTTGAGAATTATGATGCCCTCTTTTAGCATTTTTTGGGCTTTCAAAAGTCCCTCCATTGTCGCCATTTGTCCTGGATATGTGTTATGTATCCCTTCTCTATCTCTCTGATCAAAAGCGATGCAAGGCTGAGAAATGCAAGTGCATAATGCAAATGCAATGCGAAAGCGAACTGGTTTTACAAAACTCAAAAGATTGACTAGGTCAAAACCCTCATTTCATCAATCATTGGAAAAGTTACAACTTTTAAAAATACCAGAGATCGACTGAGTTTTACAAAACGAGTTGCGACATGATATGCTTATGGTGATATGATGGGATGATGCACACATAACATGATGGCAAGTATTCAAAAATACAATGCATACACAAAGACCTCCTAGGCTCAAGATCAAATCAAGGAGTCAAAGGTCCACCCATCCCTTAACGATTTGTACTATGGGTTAGTTTGTACCAGCCGAACGGGTTCTACAAAGTTCCCAGAGTCATCAACCCATCTTTCGGATATTATCAACTTCCCAAATCACTTGGTAATCGATAATATTCTCAAGAGAATCTCGTCTGAGTGTAGTATCGCGTATCAACTATTTCGGAAATACTTCCTTATAGTCATCGCACTATGTCCTAATAAGGCCAAAGTGGGGTAGAATGTATTCTAAAAGTCCATAGTGTCATGGGCTCCTTCGTTGAAAGTAGCATTGTTTTCACGAATACTCGATCAACAATACTAAACTTTCAAGAGGGCCTATACTGAGCGCTGGTTTCTCAAGTTAGCTTGGTCGGGAATCAACTCCCTATAAGCCTTCTTGAATATACCACCATCCTATCATAATTGCACTCAAGTCCGGGTATAGGATCGTCTCACCACTTAAGTCACCCAACATCCAACAATCAAACAAACATATTGACAAATATACATGTTAAGCAAATATTTACAAATATAGCATGCAATTAAACAAAATAGGCTAAACCCTCAAGTTAAGTAAGTCTTCCCCAGTGAAGTCGCCATTTCTGTTGCGGTGAGAATCATGATACCAAGCTATTGATTAACTTGAATCTTAATTCTTAAATTCACAACTGGACTTTAATTTATGCAAAGGAAAGGTCTAAAGAAAGAAAGAACCTTTTGCGCGATGTAACAACAATGCTAAGAGATTCGGGGATCGGGGGTTGGTTATGTATAGGGTAGGTATTTCACATCCTAAACATCTGTAGTACTCTACAGGAACCTTTTGTTTGTTTGCATGCTAAGTTTGGTAAATGTTTGCCAAGGTTTGAGGTTGGGTAAAGGGTGTAGGTTAAGACCTAAGGATTGTTTCTAAGCTTGCTCGCAAAGACATCGCGTCCTCTTCCTACGTATCCTTACTAGGATAGAATCAGAGCAATCGTAGTTCACCTCACTAGGGTTGAAGAACACTTGAGTATGATCAAGGTTCAAAGGGGAACAAACATAAAAATGTTTGTATAGAGTTTAAAAAAACTCTCTAGATCTATGTTGAACACTCAAGAAAGGGGAGTAAGTAATCATTTCCATGATTCTTACATACAGTTAACCAAACTCTATCCTAAAGTTCTACGTTGTGAGACCAATTGGTTCTATCCAGACCAAAAGGTGGGAGAAAGGGGGAAGGTTGCTCGTCAAGATATTGCATCTTGTGCCTACGTATTCTCATTATCCAATGAGAAATTAGAGCGGTCGTAGTTCGGGCGCGAACTACAGAATAAGGGTCAATTGGTTCTTTCCAGACCAAAAAGAGGGAGAAGGCTCTATCCATGCCTAATGAGTTAAATCCTATTGGTTCTATCCATACCTAAAAGGGGGGAAGGTTCTATCCAGACCTATGAGTTTAAATCCTATTGGTTCTATCCAGACCAAAAGGAGGGGGAGGTTCTATCCAGACCTATGAGTTTAAGCCTTATTGGTTCTATCCAGACCAAAAGGGGAAAAGGTTCTATCCAGACCTATGATGTTTAAATCCTATTGGTTCTATCCAGACCAAAAGGAGGGGGAGGTTCTATCCAGACCTATGAGTTTAAGCCTTATTGGTTCTATCCAGACCAAAAGGGGAAATGGTTCTATCCAGACCTATGATGTAAATCCTATTGGTTCTATCCAGATCAAAAGGGGAAGAAGGTTCTATCCAGACCTATGAGTTTAAGCCTTATTGGTTCTATCCAGACCAAAAGGGGAAAAGGTTTTATCCGGACCTATGATGTAAATCCTATTGGTTCTATCCAGACCAAAAGGGGAAGAAGGTTCTATCCAGACCTATGAGTTATCCTATTGGTTCTATCCAGACCAAAAAGGAGGAAGATTCTATCCAGACCTATGAGTTTAAATCCTATTGGTTCTATCCAGACCAAAAAGGGGGAAGGTTTTATCCAAGCCTATGAGTGTGTTGAGCTATCTATGACCCAAGGGTCAATAGAGAGGCTTTCCTTTGGAAGGGAAAAGAGGAGGCAACTTGGATGAGAACTAAAGAGTTCCATCACCTGGGAAAGAAATACTTGATAAATCAAATGAATAATAAGCAAGATGAATAAGATTACAATCAAGTAAGTATGCATATTACAATAAGCAAGGATCAAATAATACCAATGGTTATAACCTATAAATATCTTCACAAAGATGGAAATCATGTCTTAACGAAGATTGAAGGCATATTGTTGCACCCCAAATTTTTACCCCTTAGATTCTCATTATCATTTTAGGAGCATTATCATAAATTATCTAACCCTAACCCAGTGCAAGTTTGTCTTTGTCAAGTTACAGATATGTCAGGGTTTTTTGTACAGTCAAATCGAAGCTTCAGGGTTTGTGATCAATCAAAGTTTTAGGCTAATTCAATCATGAAACAAGATCAAGGGTATCATATGATGTCAATTGAGAATCCAATTTGAGGTTGTTACCCCAGAATCAAGAACAGTGTATTCCAGGGCACCCGATTAGGGTTTTGACCAATAAAAGTCAACTGTAGTTTGACTTTGATGATTGGAAGGTGTTTTAATGGTGGGATTATGATCCTTGAAGTTCATGTAGCTTAATAAAGTCCATTCAAGAAAGTTTCAAAGTCTCAGGAGGTCCAGAGTATCAACAGACGACTCGGTAGTCACCGATCGATCGTACAGTTGACCAAAAAGTCAACTCTTCAAATTTAAGGAATTGGACTTCAAAGTGTGAATCAAAAATGTTCCTTATATCATATTGCACTTGCCTATCAATTTTCATGACCATTGGATCAAGGATGAATGAGTGATCGAAAAATCGGGAAATTAGGGTTTTGAAATGGGCTAAACTATAACTCCTTAACCACACATCCAAATGAAGTGGTTCAAGGCTCAGTTTAAAGCTCTTGACAAATCCTACAAAAGTCCCTAAGTGGTCCATGATCATAAAATGTATAGATTTGGAGTTATAATCAAATTCATTTCAAGAAGGGAAAAAGATTTGGAGAAATTTCACTTTTAAGTTCATTTTTTAGCAACTTTGAGAGACTTTTTGGCCAAGTTCCTTTGGGAATTTGAAACTCATGAAAGCAAAAATCTTTTAGATCTATTTGAGGGCTTTCTAAAAAGTACTAGAACATCTCAAAAGGAGTTGTGAGCTGAAAGTTATGATTATGGCAAGTTGGGGATTTCACACTTTAGTCCCACATTGTCCAAAGTTCAAAAATCATTCCTTTAATCAAACTGGCCAATCTCAACCCTTGGATGATATTATTTCTGATATGTAGAGATTATGAAGCATAGAAATGAGAAGATTATGCAGAAGAGGTGAATTCTCCAAGCTTGCAAGTTGCCTTGCAACTTGCATTTAAAAATGATTAAACCAAGCAAGAGGTGTAAAGTGAAATCTGCCACAACCATCAAGCTATGCCCTCTAGCCTGCATTTAGCCCTTTCAAAATCATCATTTTGCTTGACTATTGGGCTTACCTATCTGCCAAGAAAACCCCTTTGTGGAGGTTTGATTCAAAAAAGCAAACCTTTCTTTCACATGAAGAAATCTCCAAATCTGCCCCTCTCTTCATTTACCTATAAAAGGGAGCCATCACCACCTTATTCTACATATAATATCCATTCTAAAAAACAGAGAAAACTCAATCCTTTGCTCTTTTGCACATCTGCTCCAAAATCACAAAATCACAAACTTGTCAAAAACCACCAAAATCTGTCTTGATACAAATACTGCCAAACTCATTTCTCCACACTCAAACACCCCAACAATCATCCACACAATATCTAAGTATGATATAGAAGGTGTCCAAGACCTTATACCACTCAAAAATCTCACCACTCAAAAAGTCAACTTCCATACCAAGTTACTTTGACCAAAAGCCACAGAATCTGTCAAAACTTGTTCTAGGTATTTGCTTGATGTTCTAATCACTCAAACACCTCACATATATCATTTCTCAACTGTCTAAAGTGTTAGGGATCATTGGTGGAGTTTATTTCTCCAACTGTCTTGAAGTTTGCTCTCTTGCTTCACAAAGAAGAAATCTCCCAAAGCTAAGTGCATTTGAAGGTCCTCTGGGTTTCTTGGTGTTCTAACTTGCTCAACACAGTCTACTAGAGGTATGTAAACATTCTATTCTTGCTTTGCACCATAATTCCATGATTTGGCATTTTGAGTTCACTATGTGAAAATATGTCATGTGTATGTCTTGTACTCAATTTCTGTCATGACAAAGATATAATTGTTTTGTTGAGTTGGACTATCCCTAAAATCATGATTATGTTGTGTATATATGTTTGTCTAGAGCTGTTTGTAACTGGTTTGTGTTTTCATTCAAAATACCATGTTCTTTGCACCTTTTTACCATAGCCATACCAGTTTGAATTTCAGACCAGAAAGGGTTTAAAATTGAATTCAATATCATCTAGTGGAACATTTATGACATGTATGTGTAACCTGCCCAACCTGTTCTCATTTGTTTCAATATGTCACCTCAAAAATGCATCTTTTCAAAATAATGTGCCAGGAGATACACCAAAAACTTTTCTGTCCACAAAGCAACCAGTTCTTGAGCATAGGCATCTCTAGTTTCATGAATATAACTTGTGTATATGAGTTGTGTGGCTTATATGTGCAGAAAACTAAACTGAACTTCCTTGGTGCATTCAATTTGCCAAGTTTTCACTCAAATCCTCATTTTTAATAACAGACTATTTGGCCTCATTTTTATTGCTTGAACACTTTTCTTTCCATGTATGAAGTATGTGTATAGGATTAGCTTGGTGTAAATATACTACAAAACTGAATTGACCTCTCTGTTGCATCTCACTTGACAGTTTTTTTCATTTTGAATACTATGTTTCAATACAGAATGTTTTGAATCATAATCTTTGCTTGAATCCATCCCATAACATGTGCATGAAGTATATGTATGCCTTACTTGACCTGAGTATGCTTAGAACTGAAAATGAACATCCTCTTGCACCTTCACAAACACAAATTTGCATGATGACCATCACTTTTCACACCCTTCTGTTCTAAACCATATCCTTTGCATGAATTCATCCAACAACATATATGAAATGTGTACATGTGTTTCACTTGATGAAAATGAGCTTTCAACCTGAACTACACATTCATGATGCATTTACACATTAAATTTACAACTTATATGTCATTTTGCATTACCAAACTGCTTTGAACTTCACCTTGTGTTTGAATCCACTATCTTCATGTATGAAATGTGTGTGTATAATTGATTGGACTTGAAATTGACTGGAATTTGGATTTACACTTCAGCCTGCACATCACTCTTCACTTTTAGGTTGTTTTGATCCATAACTTGGTTTAGACATCATCCAATAACATTTTGTGGTATGTGTATACAGTTGATATAATGTAGAACTGGCTAGATTTGAAATGCACAATCCTACTGCACTTCACAAGGCACTAAAATTCAGTATGAGTATCACTTTCCACAAACACTTGTCTTGAACTTGATTTCCTGCACACTCTCATGCATTACCATGTTTTCAAGATGTACATAAGCTTGCCCTGATCAGAATGTGCTTAGGATTGAATTTCAGCTTCATTATGTGTCTTACATGACAAATGTTGCATTTCTAAAACCACTTTTCATTACAGACTTCCTTGAACTCTTTTTTCAATTTGAATCCATTTCATGACACATATGTCAACTGTTTGAGTGATTGGTTTGATTAAAATGTGCCTATAACATGAATTGATTTTGATCATGCCCTGTCAAATAACCAAAGTGCATTTTAAGAGGCATATCTTGCTACAGTCTGCTCTTCACTTCAAAACAAGTTTGAGCACCCTTGGTAATCTATATGTGATGTGTATATGTGACTGATTCACCAAAATTGTGCCTAGAACATGAATTTCACTTTTTCATGATTGCATCTAAATGTCATTTTTGCAAGTCGCATACCATCTGCTATGCCAAGCTGTCTTTCCTTGTTCTTCTGGTCTAGACTCATTCTTTAACATTTATATGATGTGTGTGCAAGATTACATTGACCTATAATTGACTGGTATATGAACTCCATCTCAAATTGCATTTTCAAACATCACAATGCACACACCATAGGGTTTCAAAATGGGGAGATAATTTTGAAAAATTAAAAGCACCATCATATTCCTCATGAAAAATCCTTCAATTTGCACTAAAGGTTTGCTAAAATCCATCAAGAAATGACCAAGTTACATATGATAATGCAAATCAGGATTTTGTGTGTTGTTTTGCCTAGCCTGGTTTTTAAACTTCCCTTATATATTTATGGGGTGGCTTTCATCAACGGATGTATAGCCACCCCAGTGGTAAGAAACTTGTCACTTAAGCACCTTTTACCATGCAAGCGTGCGTTCGACCCCTGAGGAGGGCAACCCTTTTATTTATTTTTGCCATTTTTCATCCCATTTTCAAAAATTCATATCTCTCTCATTATTAATCATTTTTCACCCATTCTTTTTGCATTTTGTTCATCTTGATGTCTACTTCCATTTCATAGTTTTTATTTCCATGTTTGCCTAAATTTTCTTCTCTTTTGACTATGTGCAAGTTATGTACGTTTTGTGATTGTTTTCACGTATGCAGCTGAATTTTTCTCTTGCTATACTTGTGATTGTTTGGGATACTTGTTTGCATTCATGTTCTTAAATGTTAGCTAACATGCTAGGATTTCATCTTTGGTTGTTACCATGTTCATTTACTTCATCTGCTAAATACACTTAAGCTTGATCTGTTGTCACACTTCCTGCTTAATCAACTGCTTTGATTGTCATCAATGCATTTTCATTTTTATCATATCACATGTTCACTTAATGGCTATCACCATGAATGCATCTTTATTATTTTGTTATCTTGTTCAAAATTTTCTTTCCCCAAGTGATGAAGCTTGTTAGCTCTCATCCAGGTTGCCTCTCCTGTCCTCTTCCAAAGGAAAAGTCTTTCCATTTGACCCTCATGTCATGGATAGCTCATTCACCCTATCCTTGACTTTGTTAAGTCATTTTAACCTTAGTTTAGCAACCATTAGACTTTGCTTCAAGTCTAAGAAACCCACCTATACTAGGAGTGTTCTTTAACTAGAACCCTAGGATAGAGTTTGTCAACTCTATGTAAGAATCATCGTCATGATCTCTTACTTTCCCTTTTGCATGTTACAATTTAGATTAGGGAGTTTTGTCAAACTCCACACAAACATTGTCATGTTTTTTCCTCCTTGAACCTTGATCATAATTAAGTGTTCTTCATCCCTTGTGAGGCGAACTACGATTGCTCTGATTCTATCCTAGTTAGGATACGTAGGCAGAAGATGCGATGTCTTTGCGAGCAAACTTAGAAAACATCTAGGTCTTTACCTATCCCTAATCCATATCCCAATCCATAGTACATATTCACAAACTTAGCAAGCAATCAAATAAAAGGTTCCTGTAGAGTACTACAGATGCTTAGGGTGCTAACACCTTCCCTAGGTATAACCAACCCCCGATCCCCGAATCTCTTAAGCGTTATCGTTACATCGCGAAAAAGGTTTTTCTTTCTTTAGACCTTTCCTTTGGATAAAATAAAGTTTGGTTGTAAAAGAATTAAGATTCAATTTAATTTAATAGCTTGATATCCAATTTTCACCGCAACACATATCTAAACAAAGATTGAAAGCATATCTTAACAAAGATTGAAACATGATGAAGGTAACAACCCCAAGGCCATATTATCAAATATGAAACACATCAACCATATAAATAAGTTACAACTTAAAAATGATCATGTTTATAAGTTTGAAAGTAACAACAATTAGGCATCGATAACAATTAAGTACGCAATGATTGATCACAACAGCTCAATTCAAAATTTTAAGAACAATAACTCATGGTAACAACCAACAAGAAAATGAGATCTCAACATGTTAACAAACATAAGGAAATAAAATACCAATAAATCTCACAAGATATGATAATCATGGTATGAAGGAAATTTAATCGAAACGCACGGTAACGACCTAAAAACGGACCTACTAACAAGCAGGAAAATAGCAATGTAAAACAAACAATTATGAGATTACAATCCATTAAATAAACTATACATCACAATGAAAAAAAAATCCAAAAAGAACGGGTTGAAAAGGATGAGCGATGAACAAGTTACGAATTTTTTAAGTTTGAAGTGATTTATGACAATAAAACAAATAACAAGCAAATAAAAAAGAGAAAGGGCCCAACTGGGAGTTGAACCCAGGCCCTTGTGTTTATAAACACACACCACAACCAATGGAGCACACACGCGCGCGCTGGTAGTGAATGGAAGGAAAGAAGAAAATGAAATCATAAATGAAAAATAAAAACAACAAAAAGAGTTGATCCAAGGATCGAACCCTGGTTTGGCAAGTGAAAGGCGCATGAGAGAGTAAGGTTTCTACCACTGGGGTGGCTATACATCCGTTGATTTAGCCACCCCTAAAAACATATATGGCAAGTTTTCATGGATTTTCTGGGCAAGCAAAAGAAGTAAGAACAAGGCAAGATACCACATGCGTTTTGATTCAAAACTATGTCAAATCTTGGTCTTTTTTGATGAAATTTTAATCAAACTTGACTGATTTTAAATAAGGAATAAGATGGTGCAATTGGTTTTTAAAGATAACATCTTGAAATGAAAACACGATAGAACTTGCAAATTTGGCAATTGAGATGCAACTTGATAACTACAAACAGCTGTGAGCTCAAATTCATGTAAAAGGCAATGCATACAAGTTTCATATGTCATAACAAAGATGTAGGACACTTAAGGTTCAAGTAAAAGCATGAAAATGCTGCCACTGTCAAGACAGATGGGAAGCTTCCAAATCAACACACAGCCTATCAATCCTAATCATGATAATGATGATGCTCTCATAGTTTACAAATCAATTCAAATGCTCAGATAAAGGAAAGGAGTAGAATGCAATATACACATCAAAGCTCAACTGTTATGACAAGTAAAATTGGAAATGAAAGATGCAAGTTTGAAACTTAGATCATGGAATGTGCATAATTGAAATGAGCAGACCCTTCAAACATACTCAAAACATCATGTAAGGTGTGTCCACACTTCAAAAATGTTCACAAGCATCATGGAATTGAAAATCATATATCAACTGCTCAAACATTCATAAATTTGCAACATTTGGATCAAAACTGAATTGGAATAATTGGAGGTTAGGAAAATGCCACACACAAGTTGCAAATAAGATTGTAAATAAGCCTAACACTTAGAATGGCCATGAAATGCACAGAACAAAGAGATGACCATCAAATTGCAATTTGTACCAACATGTGGAATGGGGTTGTCATGACAGAAGAATAGGACATACAAAAATGATTGAGAATGCACATACAAGTCTTAAATGCTATTAGAGGTCTGATGTTATATGAAATGACCTAGAAATAAATCAAACAGAAAAAGTGAAGTGTGTGGCAGTGATGTTTCAAAGTAATTACAGCAGCAGGGCACAAATATGGTCCAACTATGAAAATGATCCTATGTTGACAAACATTGTACACACATATCATAAATGTGGGAAAGAGTGAGTTACAACTCAGAAAATATGCATCTTGTAAGCAATCAAGAATTTGGCATGTTGTGACATATTCTAGTATGAAATTGCAATTGTGAGTGGAATGGAGAAAACAGGCAAGAACAGATCAAATTACCAACGTACACATATCATTATCATGACAAGGAATGAGTTTAAACTCACAAAACAATCATAGAATAGTTGGAATGAAAATAGGCATGTTGATGCAAGAAATGAGAAAAAAACTGCCTTGGTAAGCACATGTAGCAACAGGTGGTGTTTATTCAAATTGTGAAGTTTTAAGCTAGAATAATAACATACACACATCATAAATATGATAAGGAAAGTGATTGAGTCCACAAATTAAGGCATATTCCAATTAGAACAGAAAATGGTATTTGTATGTGTTGCACCCTAAAATTTGCTCAACCTATTTCACCTGGTTTATGATTCAATTGCATTGTCATTGGCATAGTCAACCATGTACATAGTCTAATCATTTGCATATCATAGCATAACAAATCATCTAACAAGGGATCAAGTGCCATTCTTATCAGAAAGAGGCACATCAAGTAATCAATAAAGGTTTGAGGCTTTGAGAAGTTTGAGGGTCAACCAGTGGCTTTCTCTCCTAATCTTGGGGGGTTGAAGATCATCAATGGAGTATGAACTATGACTGAGGGTATGGAATGTGCACCAAGATCATGGAAGACCTAGAGGGTCATTTTGAAGATGAGACAAGTCATTGATACAAGTACAAGAGCCAGAGTTGAAGTACAGTCAACTAGGGTTTCATCTGGGTCAACCCTAGGTCAACCCTAGGTCAACTGAGTGATTGAAGAACATCAAGGCTCAGTTAAAGGATGTGGGATTCATGAATTGATATGGGTATACATGTGTGGTGTTGTGCCAAGGAGAAATCAAAAGGAATCAAGAAGAAGAGGAGTTACTAAATTAGGCCTATCTTCCAAGCCAGATAAGTCAAAATGCAAGTTTCAAATGAAGTCTTGGTCTAAATTAAACTTTTAGAGCTTCTCAATAGCTTTAATTTGAGTACTAGAAGTCTTCAAGAAGATTTGTAGAACTCAAGTTATGAGTCTTGCAAGTTATGGGTCATCAGAGGACACTAAAATTTATCTGTGAAAGTCACTTGACTTCCAAGCAACGTTTTCCTATCAAGGAGTTTTCAAATGGATTCTTAGACAACATAAGAGTTGTATATCTTTATCTTAGCTTTAATTTGAGTACTAGAAGTCCTCAAGAGGATTTGTAGAACTCAAGTTATGGTCTTGGCAACCCATGGGTATTTTGGGAAAGTTGAATTACAGGTCATTCTTCAACATAGGTCCAAATCTCTATCTTCCACTCCTCAAATGAAAAAATGTTCAACATGAGATGTGTTCAAAATGATGTTTTTAGGCTAGATAAGAGGTCATGAGAACTTGGAATGGCTTGCTTCACAAAGTCGCCAAAATGGCTTAAAATGAAGGTGAATTTTAAATAAACCAAGGTTGGAAATTAGGGTTTTTGATCTACAAAACCAAGCCAAGCCATATGACATACCAATTTGATTGTAAAATGCATTTTGAGAACATTTACATTGCCACAATTTTGAATTGAGGGTTATTTTTATGACTTGCTTTGTAAATGGGCTACTTGTATCATAAGGCACATATGCAAAATCACTTGTCAAGGAAAATGCAAGGCTTCCTTCCATCTTAACACCTCCTAAATCTCATTTGAAGAGAAATTGGACTCAAAACCAAGTGAATTGCAAGCCAAATCATGAGCTGATATGTGTGTAGCATGAGATGAGATTTCCATGACATGAGAAGATGATTTTCTCATTGGATCAATCTAGAACTTTCTAGGGTCTTCAAATACATTCTATATATACTTGTGAAGAGATTCAGAGCAAGAGTTGGAGAGAATTGGGAGAGATTTGTGAGATTGCAATTTGAAACTTCCATGTGCAAAACAGAATTCAGTTACAAGTTTCAACCACATTCAAGCCATTCTTTTGATCTCAGAACTTTGATCAAACATTGGTGAATGATTCCAGATAGAATCCATAGAAGGATTGGTGGAGAATCGTGTGATAGCCTTTGAAATTTTTAGCCTGCAACTCAAGATCGAATTCAACAATCCAGGCCATTTCAATCTCTCTCTTTGCATACAGAAGCTTGATTTGGTGTTGGTGAAGGTGTCTGGAAAGTATTGAAGCTTATCTTGAAGCTTTGATCACTCTGTTCATCTCAAATTTGCAGGTATGAAAACTTCATTCCATGGCTTGTTTTAGGTAGTTTCAATTGGTTTTGAATAGTTAGATTCAATGTAGGTTAGTGTGTGAAGCTTTCTGGTAGCTTTAGGATCGATTTAGATACAATTAGTTGAGTGGCACCATTTCTGTTCAGGCGATTATCTTGTTGAATCTTGTGATAGAACCTTAGGATGATAGTTAGAATTGACCAGGGTGAAGTGGTGAAGAGATTGAGCTACTCAATTTCAAGTTTGGTGAGTTTTGGTGATTGACCAATTTCTGAGTTTCCCATCGTGTTTTGAGGAGGAGTATGTTTCAATGATTGTGGATGCCATGGTTAGATTCCTTGTGGAAAATCGAGTGAATTAGAGTTTTTACTTTTGAGTTTTGATGAAGATTTGAGGGAACACGAATTGGGGAAGATGAAGTTGCAAGCTCTGTGCTTCCATGGTGTTTTCCCTCCAGGCATGTTCAAATGGAGAAGATGACTTTACCACCATTAGATGTGAGGAAGATTTTGACTCAAAACAAGATCCATTGGCCACGATTTGCTCTCAGCTTGTGAAGGATTTCTGAGTGACCAAAGCGCACCGTTTCATTAAAGTGCCAGCTTGGGCTTAAGTGCAAAACATGATATCCACACCCCACTTCCAAAGCCCAATAGACTTTACACTGAATTGGATTGCTTTTCACACCATGTTTTTTCCATTTTCCTGGCAATTTTCCATTTTAATTTCTGACTGGTCTGGGCCTAATGCGCGCTGCTATCCCCACCCCCTCTCTAGGCCCAGTTGGTTTTTACATTGATTTTTATTACTATTTGACACGCATCTTTTCCATTTTTCCATATTTTCTTGCATTTTCACATTTATTTTTAGGTTCTTTAAAAAAAATCACAACTAATTGGAAAATTAATATTTTTAGATGGGAGTTTTTTTCCCATTTTCATCAAGATATCACGAAAATTATAAAAGAATAAAAATATCATTTCATGCATTTTTCTATTTCTGGTGAATTTTTACATTTAGTTGCTTTTATTGCATTTTATTTTGTATATCCATTTTGCTGAATTTTGTTTAGCCATTCTGTTTTACATTTTGATGTAACTCCTTTTGTTTTAGTTAGATTAGAGTATTAGGTTCCCCCTGGAATTATATCACATTTTTGTGATTTAATTTTAATTAGTTTTGAATAAGGAACCTTAGGTTGATTAGAATTAGGGTTAAACTTGACATAGGTGCATTTCAACACATAGTTTTGGATTTTTTAGTTTGATTTAGGCTTTTGGGCTTATGTGGGGTATAGGGTACATAGTTAGGGTCCCTTAGAAATTAATCTAGGATTTTATGATGAGTATTTCCATTTTATTTTATTTTTGCAAGTTGATTGATATTGGTGTGTTCCCTCTTGGGATATTGTTTGGTTTGTTGGGTTTTGGGCCTTTCCTTTGGGTGATTGGGCTTGTGCTTGGCTTGAGGAGTCTATGAAGACCTTGGAGATGAGTGAAGACAAATAATGATGCTTATGCTTGAAGGTTGCTTCTGAAGACTTAGGAGATAGGAGATATAGGGAGAGCTCTAGAGTAGACTGATTTCTCCTGTCAAACATAGAGAGCTTCTTGTGCCTCTATTCCATCCTATGACACAAGGTCCCCTAAAAGAGTTCCATATCTCCTTAGGAGGGATGTAGAGCATGCTTTGATTGGGTAGAATCTTGAAGATACCTCTCACCTGCTATGATAAGATCTTAGTGATTTCCCTGGGTTATCATTAAGCCTCTTAACATTCCAACTTCATCTTTTAGTTGATTCTCTTCTATGAGTGTTTGTATTGAAGATTGGGAGCCCATTAGTTCATTGAGGACTGGAAAAGGGGTGGCTTATACCTGTCCAAGCTGGATATCTGTTGAAGACTAGGGTTATACTGCTGTTTGAAGTTGTCTGTTTACTGGAGTCAGTGGTTGCTAAAGCTGAAGATTATTGGAGACAAGAGCTTACCTGAAGTTTGAATATCATTGGAAAGTGAAGATGGGATCTGTCACTGTCAACCTTTTGCTGTTAGTCAACTGTAGCTGTCAGAGCTGGTGTGGGGTGTGATTTTTCTCAGCTGTATTGTCTGTTGATTTTCCCCTTAGGTTTGAAGTGAAGCTGTTTCACTTTGCCTATTGTTTATTGCTGCATCTCGTGCATTTTACTGTTTCCTATATATCTGCTGTTTCTTTTCTGTTTATCCCCTAGGATCTCTGATTCCCTCTGCGCAGGAGGGAATTATGACAGACATTAGGTTGTAATCCATGCATGATAACATTAGGGTAGTTTTGATTCCCCTTTCCAACCCTAGGTTTTGCAGACTTCTTTCTCTTCTATCTCAAAACAATTTAAGACACAGTAATAAGGATAATCGATGTTGTACGCTACGAGCCTTAAGCCGTTTGAGAAAGGTTGCTGGAGGGTCACTCTTCAGTAATCTGATTGCTTAGTGTGTTACCCTTAGGGTGACATACGACGTAGTCACTCTCAGATCATAGTCTCTAGTACGTCAGAGATTGCAAACATCGTAAAAGACAGTTCTTGCGTAAAAGACTGAAAACAAACATCAAAGTGTCATTTTTGTCCGCTTGGACTCTTAATTAGGAAAAACCCTTTCTTAAGAAGATAAAAAACAGTCAGACAAGCTTGTGTCTTCCATAGCCAGAACTACGTTTGCTCTGATCTTTCATGCTGTATGAAAGTATGTAGGCATAGGATGCGATGTCCTAGCGAGCAACCTTCCCCTCCTTTCCCGTAGGTAGGCGAACTACGTTGACTCTGATTTCTCGTTCCAGACGGGAATACGTAGGCATAAAGTGCGATACTTTGTCGAGTCATTTTCTTTTATTTTTAACCCAGACCTTTAGAGTAGATAGAATAACACACCCTTAGCTAGAAAACAAGCGTGGATCCCGTCGAATACGGCGGACGTGAGGGGTGCTAATACCTTCCCCTTGCGTAACCGACTCCCGAATCCAGGATTTGGTTGCGATGACCATTCCTTTCCCGTCTTTGCGTTAGGTTTACTTCGAGCGTTTCCTTTCCCTTCTTTGGGATAAATAACGCACGGTGGCGACTCTTCTGTTCATCCGGCGCCGATTTTTGCAGTAGTGACAGCTGGCGACTCTGCTGGGGACAGGAATATCCCTTATGCGAGTCAATCCTAGCGCTTGTTTTCCCGCCGGGGTGTTGTATAGATTTACTGTTCTGTCTTTACTTTCCGCATTTTTATTATCAGCTCTATACTGTTATTGCTGCTGTGGGAAGGGGGTAATTTGTTGAGAGATAAGTCGGACCTGGGCTTGAGGTTACACATAGACTTAGAAGTAGAGAGTAGTGGTTAGCCTGCTTGCTTAGCTCGCACCAGCTAGCTGCGAAATTTACGCTCGGACGAGATTCTCTTTGATGCTTCTTGCCTGGCCCTTAGGGCTCGACAAGTTGTCTGACCCGAGGATTGTCGACTCTGGGAACCTATCAATTGGGATTCGACTAAGTGAGGCCGCTTCAAGGGATGATGATGCCACACCTTCTGGGTATCGTATCATCACTCTTGAAAGTCTGTGACGTTGAACCCGCATAGGATGCCGTACCTCGTCTACGAGTTAAGTACACACCTGTGAGGGGTAGGTGGGTTATTTGCAGGAAACCTTTGACCTCAGAATACTTGGTTTATCTCTATCAGTGAGATGTGGTTACAAGGTTCTTTTGAGTGGTTGGTTTGGTTTAAGATAAAGATTGGATGGTTCTCAAGGCTTCAGTACAGAGCAACACAGTTCATCAGCATTGCACTTGGTCCCTTGTTTGCATATGCATGTGCATTTTCATGATTGCATTCCATTAACATGTATTTATGTTGCAGGTGATCATTCTCCTCTAATTCTAGTATACCTTCTAGCCAGACATGGAGTCCCTGAAGAAGACAGTTGCTTACCGGTTGCATTCGCCAGATATCAGTTCCTTGCTAGGTTTAGTTGCTCTGGCAGATGAGAAAGTGAGGGCTGAGTTCAGAGTATCCTATGGGAGATTGCTTAGCTTGTTGTACAGACCTTCAGCATTCGAGACGACTGGGGTGTATACTTTGATGCAGTTTTATGAGCCACAGCTGATATGTTTCTTGTTTCCTGACTATATTCTGGCACCCACTTTGGAGGAGTATTCTGCGATGTTGGGAGTTCCCGTGTTAGACCAGATGCCCTTTGTACATGTTGATGTTGAGCATAAGTTATCTACACTTGCTGAGATTGTCAGTTTAGACGCTTCTGAGTTTCCGGGAGGCTTGGTCCAACTAAACAGAGCTTATGGTTTTCACCTGTCTGTCCTGGTTGAGAAGGCTACACAGTGCGCGAAGAGTGGATGTTGGGTTGCCTTCAGTGCTATTCTAGTTGTCTGCATCTACGGGATTGTCTTGTTTCCTAATGTGCCAGATTTTGTCGACTCGGACGCCTTCTTGATCCTTGCCTCGAAGAATCCAGTTCCTACCCTCTTGGGCGATGTTTATCATTCCATTCATTACAAGAATGAGAAACATCGTGGCAAGAATGTTTCCTGCTGTCTTCCTCTTTTGTACAGGTGGTTCCAGGGGCACCTGCCGAAGACAGGACCTTTTGTTGATGCTGTTGACACTTTGGATTGGTCTTCCCGGTTGATGGGACTGTCTGCTGAGAATATCATTTGGTTTGATCAAAGCATGCTTGGTACTGACATTATATATAGTTGCAGTGGCTTTTCGAATGTTCCCCTGATTGGACGGAAGGGTTGTATCAACTATAACCCTTTATTATTGGTACGACAGTTCGGTTATTCTTTGAGGGACGCTCCTATTGAGAAGGAGATACAGGAATCTCTGTATCTCACAGGGTCATTAGACACAGCTATTTTGATCAGATTGAGACATGCATGGGCTAACATCCATAGGAGAGGAAAAGCTTTGCTCGGTAAGAGCAACAGCAGAGCTTATGATCCCTATTTGGCTTGGGTCTGCGAGAGAGCTAGTACTTCTTTGATGCCTTATCCTGCTGTGGAACCCCTGTATCTTCCATTGATTGAGGTACCTCCTTCGGAAGAGAGTGAGAAGTATAACAAATTGTTGGCTGAAAATGAAGAACTGAAGAAAGCCAATGAGGAGTTAGAGAAGGAGATCTTCCAGCTACGTCGTGAGAAGAAGGAAGCCACCTTCACTGTGAAGGAACAAACTGAATTGATTAACAGGTTGGGATCAGAGCTGACGGAAGAGACCAACAAGAAAGAAAAAGTGGGAATAACCTTGAATGGTGTTAGTAAGGTGCTTGCTTCCAAGAAGGAACTTCTAAGCAAGGCTTATGCCCTTCTCAGCAAGTGGGAAGCTTTGTGGAATGCCACGCTTACCAAGCGGAAGGAGCGCGAAGACGAACTGAAGCTGCAGATTGCCACGCTAGAAGCACATATTAGAGCACAAGACACAAAGATTGCTGAAGAAACATCACTTAGGAGCGCTGTTGAGCTCAGAGTAAGCGACATTAACGAGAAGCCAAAAGGCTATGAAGAGAAATCCGGTTCCAAGAGGTACAGATTTGACGAGAGTTCTAGCAAAGGAGCCTACCAGGATGATGCCAAAAAGCTGAGATCCACTACCGAGCGGCACGCCTTGCTGATACAGGAGCTGATCTCCCGACTAGGGCACTTGGAGACGATGAGGATATTGGAGGACGTCAGAGCACGCCATTTGGCCTGATTTATCTTTGCCTTGCCTTTGTTATTTGTACGTGTATTTGGACCATTGCCAGGCTTGTTGGCCGAGGTCTCCTCAAGTTGTATTCAGTTGTACTCTTGTACTCAGCCTCTTGGCATCTGTTATATATGAGGGTTTTCTGATTCCTTGCTTGCTGGATAGGGGCTCCACCGTCGTAATGGCCTTTGTTGCACCCTAAAATTTGCCCAACCTTATTCACTTGGTTTATGTTTCAATGTCATTAGCATTTGCATATAGAGTCATGTGTATAGTCTAATCATCTGCATAACATAAGCATAGCAAGTCATACAACAGGGGGACCAATCATTATTCTCATCTCTAGAAGCCTATCAAGAGGTTATTATCCCAATTAAATCTCATTCAAGTCATCAGGAAAGAATTTGAAAGCAAAGAGTTCAGCAGATCAAGCCTTGAGTCCATCTCTTAGTTGAGGGTATCTGAGGGTCAACCAGAGGGTTGTGAGCTGTGAGTTGAAGGCATGGAGAGTATCTAGACATTATGAGAGACTTAGAAAGTCATTTAAAGAAGGAGACAAGTCATTGATGAGAGCACAAGAGCTATAGCTGAAGGCAGTCAACTAGGGTTTCATCTGGGTCAACCCTAGGTCAACCCTAGGTCAATTGACTGATTTAAGGGGCATTCAAGTCTAGTGGAGAGATGTGGGGTTCATCATTGGACATATAAAGAAGGATATGGAGATATGCCAAGAAGAATTCAAGAGAAATCAAGGAGAAGAGGAGCTTCTAAATTAGGGTTTCTGTGTAAAATCCCCTAGTTTAGGTCAAATTTCCAAGCAAGATAAGTCAAAATGCTAGCTTCAAATGGATCCTTGGCCAACATGAAACTTGTAGAGGATCTCAAGACCTTTAATTTGAGTGGTGGAAGACATCAAGGAGATTTATAGAACTCAAGTTATGGTCCTTGCAAGTTACAGGTCATCTGAGGTATCTGAAATTTTGTCTGTGAAAGTGACTTGACTTCCAAGCTAGTTTTACCCCTCAAGGAGATTTCAAATGAATTTCTGGTCAACATAAGAATTGTTCCTCATTGTCTTAGCTTTCTAGAATGGTATAGCATTCCTTCATATGATGTGTGGAGCTCAACTTATGGTCTTGGCAAGCAAAGGGTATTTTGGTCATTTGTGAATTACAGGTCATTTTAACCTATGTCCAAAACGCATACAAGGAGGCCTCAAATGGAAAAACTTACAACATCAAACTTGCTCCAAATGACATTTTGAGTCTAGAAAGAAGGTCACAAATTGTTGGAAAAGCTCATAGCATGAAGTTGCATGATTGGTCAAAATTTGAACTAAAATGGCTTATAACTTAAATAAAGTCAAAGTGAAAAATGGTTTGAGAGATTTATAAGTCCAAATGGGGACTTCCAATATATGATTTTGGGTCCAAAAGACATTTCAAAGACAATGGTTCAAGCACTTTTTTGAGTTTAGAAGGAAAAAGAAAAGTTATCTATGGTTACTTGCATTTGAAGAAACATAACCAATTTGGAATGCAAGGGAAGTTGCAAGATGGTTCTAGAAAGGTCATTTGAGCACTATATATTCATGAAATCAGAATTGAGCAAGGGTTGGATTCATTTTTCACCAAAAATTTCCCAAAGTTCTCTCATTCTCCAAGTTGCAAGTTCACTTCAATCTCACAAATTCAGCATCAATCATCACCAATATTGATTCTACCATATTCAATCATCATCATGGACTAAAGATCAACAAAGATCTGATTGAAATTGATCCATTTTCGAGCACCATAATCATCAATATCCAAATTGCAATTTCAAGTGGACAGCAAGATCCAAGGCAAGAATCATCAATGTTTTGCAAACAGAATCAAGCACTGAGTTAGTTGATCAAGATCCAAGCATTAGAAGCCTCAGATCCACGAGTTCAACATCCATCTCCAAGCTTTTGCTTCAGGTGCATTTTCTCTGCCATTGCTTGATTCAGTTAGTTTAGCATAGTTTTATTAGTTTAAATGTGATCTAGGTTGTTAGTAGAACAATTAGGATGAGTTTGGTGCTGTTTGGTGATGATTCATAGCAGGTGCTTGAAACTGTTAGGATTTAGAACTCATAGCATAGTACATTATAATGTTAGTTTGATAGATTAGAATAATCACCATTAGGCATAGAGTAGATTAGTACAGGTTTGAGTGAGAATCTTGATGATGCATACCAGAGTATTTTCATGGAGTCAAGACTTGTCTCGATCGGTTTGAATGATTCGTTGGGATTTAGAATGAACTATGATAATAGGCTTGTAGAGGGAGAAATTTGGAGTGATTTTCATGTTTGGATCGTGGTGTTTCATGGATTGTGGAAGGAGAACCGAGAGGTTGAAAGTGGTGCGTGCATGGAGTTTTCATGGCAGAAACCCTAAGTTCTCATGAACCAAGGTAGGAGATACAATCGTGACCGTCCATTGCCTGTTGGACCATTGACCAAAGAGCCCATCGTGTGGCTCTCATTCAATTCTGAGTTTTGGAGGGAGAGATGTAGGTGCCCTAAACGCACCGTTTCATTTAATGAAACGGGCGGGCCTAAGTGTGTTTATGATATCCCCACCCCCCAGTACTGAGCCCATGGTGAAAATACACGTGAAACCTTACTTAATGCACCCCCTGCTTCTTTTTTTATTTCTGACTTGTTCTGGGCTTAATTCAAACTCGCTAGTTACACCCCCACTGCCTGGCCCATCCAAGAATACAACTAGGGCGCCCTGCTATTCAAACCCCCTCCATTTTATTTCATTTTATTTTCTTTTTATTTTCCTTAATTTTTTATGCATCTTCTAAAATTCATAATAAATAGATAAAAAATCATTTTTAATTCATTCTTTTTACACTATTTTCTTTAGGATGTCTAGAAAATTATAAAAAAATAAAAATTGCATTTTATTTTTATTTGATATTTTTCCCATATTTTCTAAATAAATGACATTTTAAATAGTTTCATTTCATGCATGATTTTGTTAATTTTTGTTCTATTAAATACTTTCATATTTTTTGTTCATTCTTTTTAGGTTGCTTAGATGAGATATTGAACTTGTAGAAACAATTTAGTTCCCATTTTTAGAAATTAATTTTAGGTGCTTAATGTAGGCTTGAACAACATGGATAAAATTAGGGTTTTAGGTGATGACTTAGGAGAATCAATTCATTTCCCTTAGGACTTAGGGTTTAACTAGATTAGTTATGGGACTATAGGGGCTATGGGTAGTTATTAGATCCCTTAGAGAAAAGTCAGGACTCCCCTACTGCTATTAATACTCTGTGTATGTCTGATTGACTGGTGTGGTGTGCCCTCTGGGGATTATTGCTTGCTTGCTTGGGTATTGGGATTGTCTGGGACTTGGGAGAGCTGAAGACTTGAGGAGATGAGAGCCATTGAAGATCCAGAGATTGAAGTTCAACTTCCAGAGTTGGAGAGGAGGTTCTTGCTAGCAGCTGCTGAGGAGACTAGGGTTTAGGAGCTAGGCAGAGCTCTAGATTAGAAAGCTTGTTTCTCAAACATGGAATGCCTTGTCTGCATCCATCCTTTCTCTATGATTCAAAGTCTCTTTCAAATATCCACCTCCTTCCTTTGGAAGGATCAGTGAATATATTTGAAAGATAGAACTTTTGAGAGGAAACTTTCTGTTTAATGTTAACAGTTGATGAACCACCCTTGGTAGGTAATTAACTGTCTAAC
Organism: Lathyrus sativus; assembly: GCA_963859935.3. NCBI lineage: Eukaryota > Viridiplantae > Streptophyta > Magnoliopsida > Fabales > Fabaceae > Lathyrus > Lathyrus sativus. Next base: position 93,287 of record CAWUDS030003961.1, read on the forward strand.
ATTCATTCACTTCACTCTTGTGACTGATTCCTCATCCTGGAGGTTTGAACTTGAAGAAAAGCCACTGCAGATAGAAGACTGATGATCAAAGCCCTTGCCTAAAGGTCATGAAGATGGAGATTGATGCTTGTTGAAGCCTGTAGCTGATTGGAGATTACTTGAAGTCAGATGTTGAGTCAGAGCTGCTGATGCTGTTGTATTTCATTGCTGATGTATTGTTTGGATTTCCTGGTTGTATTGTTTGCTGTTTACCCTGTTAGGTTGAAAGTGAAGCCTGTTCACTTTTGCCTATTGTTTTCCAGGTTCGAGGTTGAGTGGGACTCCCTTGCCTCGCTTGTACTGTTGCATCCATGCATTTTACCGCTTTATTATATCTGATATTGTTTCTGTTTCCGCTTATCCCGTAGGATCTCTGTTTCTCTCTGTGCAAGAGGGGAGCATGATAGACACTAGGTCTTAACCCATGCATGATAACATTAGGTTAGTTTGATTCCCTTCGCAACCGTAGGTTAGAGTTCTGTCTCTTCTTTCTCAAAACAAACAGAAAAACACATAAAGATTTCAAACACAATAAAAGACACTTCTTCCGTAAAAGAATGGGAACTCATCAAAGCGTCATTTTTGTCCGCCGGGACTGTTAATCAAGAAGACCCTTTTTCAGAAGGAATAAAATTAACCAAGACAAGCTTGTGTCTTCCGTGGCCCGAACTACGTTTGCTCTGATCTTCCATGCTGTGTGGAAGTACGTAGGCATAGGATGCGATATCCTAGCGAGCAACCTTCCCCTCCTTTCCCGTAGGTAGGCGAACTACGTTGACTCTGATTTCTCGTTCCATGCGAGAATACGTAGGCATAAAGTGCGATACTTTGCCGAGTCATTTTTATTTTCATTTTATTTTCTTTTTAACCCTTGACCTATAGTTTAGATAGAATAACAATCCATACCCGAAAACAAGCGTGGATCCCGTCGAGTACGACGGACGTGAGGGGTGCTAATACCTTCCCCTTGCGTAACCGACTCCCGAATCCAGGTTTTGGTTGCGACGACCATACCTTTCCCATGTTGTGCGAGGTTTACTCTGAGCGTTTCCTTTCCCTCCCGTGGGATAAATAACGCACGGTGGCGACTCTTCTGTTCAGCCGGCGCCGATTTTCGCAGTAGCGACAGCTGGCGACTCTGCTGGGGATCAAGTCTTCTGGCTGCTAAGGACTGCGATAGTTCTTATGCATTTGGGATCCAACGTCCCTTAAGAGAGTCAATCCTAACGCTTGTTTTCCCGTCGAGGATTTTGTATGGAGTTACTGTATATTTCTAACCTTGTATTTTCAGCTTTGTATATTTATTATTATTGCTGTATTTGGGGTGTGACGGGTGTTCTGATATTGAGAGATAAGCCGGACCTGGGCTTGAGTGCACCTAGAATTAGCGTAGAAAGTAGTGGGCGCGTGCCGGCTTTGCTTGCATTAGTGTCTCATGAAATCTACACTCGGACGAGGTTCTTCTGGTTGGCTTCTTTTTCTACCCTTTGGGTCGAAGGGGTTGTTGGTCAGCTGAATTGTCGACTCCGGGGACCGATCATTTGGAAGTTGGCTGAGTGAGGCCTCTTCAGGATTTGATGATGCCACTCCTTCTGGGAATCGTATCATCAACCCTGAAAGTCTGTGACGCCGACGACCGCATAGGA